>JAHWFP010066817.1:91109-156479 GCA_023313725.1 Lithobius niger
GAAAGGCGACAATGTAGTCCTAAAGCCAAGAAAGGCGACAATGTAGGCGTAAAGCCAAGAAAGGCGACAATGTAGGCGTAAAGCCATGAAAGGCGACAATGTAGGCCTAAAGCCATGAAAGGCAACAATGTAGGCCTAAAGCCAAGAAAGGCGACAATGTAGGCCTAAAGCGAAGAAACTTATCCAGTCCCTGACTCCAGCATTTAAAAAAAATTATCAGTGCAAAACCCTCTGCCCCACCCCTGTTTCACCCGCATAATTCCCCTCGTACCTAACTTGGCGATTAGTAAAAGTGCCCTATAAATGTGACGGCGTCACTGCCTAACACGCTAGTGCGAAACGCCTGAAATCGCCATTAAACCGAGCAATCGCACGTTGTAGGGTCCAGGGGTTTTGGTGGCGGACAAAGCTTTAAGGTATATGTCTTGCTCAGCTGGTGAAAGATTCTGCCCCAGGCGCTCATCAAACAACGAACCAAACCTTCCCCGTACTTTAAAACTCCCATTCTAATGGATTGCTGCAAGCTGTTCACTCCATTCCTTCTATGCTCCTAGCTTGTTCGACTTATTTTCCAGCTCGTTTAATACTGATCACTATTTATGAAGCTTAGATGGCAAACTCAATTTTCGAGCTTGTTTTTTTTTTTTTTTGGGAGCTCGTAGAAATTTCGAAAACGTTTCAAGAGAAACGATTTGATGGATTCAAGCCCACAGTAAGCGTTAAAGCAGAGCTTAGATAATGTTCAACCTCCCTTACTGGTGATTTCGGTGCCACAGACTTGCATGAATCGTTTCCTGGGCTCCACGATACGTCGAAAATAGATCAGTGGGAGCGAGAATTAGACTGAACGAAATTGAAACCCTTTAAGGAACGATTTGATTTGAAGTAGGCACGCTAATTAATTTAAATAAACTAACCTAACGCTTATGGAATAACTAACCTAGCATAAGTTTATGAATAAATATGAAGGTTACTAAAAGCTTAATATTTACCGGAGGCTGAGGTTGACACTGTTGGGCTAGGCTCAGGACATCGTTCGAATTAGGGCTAGAAATGACGTCGAATATTAGGCTTGGAAAAGGCATCGAATATTATGGTTGAAGTAGGCCCGAATTAGGCCCGAAGCTAAAGAGTGCATCCAAGATATGAAGGACACAAGAAGCTGATGATGATGTTTCCAGCTCGAAGGCTGGTTCCAAAGAAGAACGATAATTTTGGTAGGTCAAGGTTTAAAGGCGCCTGGTCACCATTTCGATAGCGTTGCCCACATTCTAAGCACAGCATCCACGTTCCAGATTTCTGTTATCTAATAGGCTGATGTCGGTCACGAGATCTTGTTTTAGTTATGAAAATCGCGGCGCTGCTGCGACTGGTGTTTTTCCATTTTTAATTTACCGCTAGTTTCTTTATATTGCTCGAAGATTCTACAGTGATGCATCGCGGCGTTGAAACGGTGAAAGGCGCCTTTAAACGAAGGAGGCAGCCATGGCGGAGGAAGTGACGTCCCTGGCCCTCCATCTGTGTGCAAATCCACTAGTCGAGTCTTTCAGATAAAACGGAAACGGAAACTCCTTTGCGGAAACGGAAACTCTATAAACGGAAACTCACAAAAAAATGAATCTTCGTTTATTATAATTTTCTTTTTTACTTAAGTAAATGCTTTTTTCGTCTGCTAACAACGTACACAGAGAGCTTTTATTTTTTTAAAACTCCGTTGTTTGTAAATACACTAGTCACGTGCTTCCTTGCAGTACTCTGATTGGCTGTCCGGGCTACTTGGCGGAAATGGGTCCTGTGACGTCATACCACGGTGCGACTCAGTATATTCTTCTAAATACAATACTACCGGAACAGGGGCATGAACGATCTTCTGTAGTCGCTCCATCTCTGGCTGGTTCCAGTGAGTTTTATTGAACACGAACATTTGACATACCGAATTCGCGCATGCGCAGAAATGAGCAAGCAATACATTTCATAAACTGATTGTTGATTGGACAAAGTATTGTTAGATGCGTAAGATACAAGACTGCACTAATACTCTTATAGTGAAAGCTTATAATACTACAGGAAAGGTAACCAAGGCATACTGAAATAACAAAGCTCAGAATTAACTGCGTAAAGTTTAGCAAATTACGAACATACAAATTATGAATGGATTATAGGAGCAAGATTTAACACAAGATTTGCCACAAGATAGAATACAATGCAAGCAAATAATACGAATAAAAATGTGAAGAACTACAGCCATGGCGTTCGTATTGCTCACTCTATTGGCATTGGTCCTTGCTTCACATGCAAACCATATAGTTTATTCGATCAAAATCGAACTACAGGCTATTAGGATGCAACATAATTTCTGTTGTTGCTCATAATTTGTTCATTACATGCCTAAGAATGTCTGAAGTTCGGATACACCATATGTTTTATGTTGAAAAGGTTTACAATCTTTGTTGAAATGGAGGTAAGGGTCAAATATAGGACCCTCAAAAATTAAACAACTTTGGTATTAATGTTGTGGCCTCTTATATATACTATTTGTACGAGCTCGGATTTGTGTGAGTAGAGCGAGCTTTTTTCACGTGGAAATCGCTCACTTTGCTAGAACAATCCGCACATTAATACCAAAATCGTTCGATTATTGAGGACCCTATACTTGACCATCGTATAAATTAATTGTCCTATATAGCATGTATAAATTATGGTTAAGTTCGAATCGTCATCATGTGTTACAAAACCTCAAAAATGTTGGCACCATTAGCTTTAAACATACCATGAGTAGACAGGCAAACAGTAAGGGCGCGTTTACGCAACAACTCGCCTTTGCATTCTCGCAGCTAGAACTCAATCGCGATGGCCAAGGTGACATTGCCATGGTAACAACTCTAAATGGATTAGCTAAATCCGACATCGTTTGAGTAAATACTTGCAGTCTTATACTCCGTGCTAAGAATATAAAGAATTCCTCATGACGAAACAATTTTCCCAAACGCTTCTGAACTCACGTTATTTGCTGTTTTCGTTGCGAGGCGGCACGGCAGACATAAAACCGCCACCATGTTGGAATTTGAGGTGATTTCTAGCTTCTAGCTGCGAAAATGCAAAAGCGAGTGGGTGCGTAAACGTGCCCTAACTTCGAAATGATATTTTTAAGTTTTCAGTTTTGATGAGATAGCGACTAGGGCAGTCGAGACATTGGCTGCGTCGAAACGTCTGAACGTGTATTGGACAGTCTAAGACGTATTTCCTGAAGATATGTATATCTTCATCCTGAAGAGTAGAAGGAATTCCTCACTGAAGACAAAAACTTGTAAAATTTCCTACATCATAATATTTGCATGAGTGAAAGATTGCCGGGCACAAAAAGGCACTTTCCAGTTAAAGTTGCTTTTTATTCTTATTGAAAGTGTCTCCTAAAGCTCATTGAAACACCTTGTTTGTAAAATTTGGTTGTGTATTTATGCTCTTTACAGGCCGTAGTTGAGTCAATGAAGCAGGAATGTCCGCCGTGCATCTTCGTTGGTATTGCGAGTGTTAACCACACTTGGTTTGATCTACCATCCTTCCATGAGCAATCATGCAAATAGCAATTTCGAATTAATTTTTTTTTCCAATTTTTCAAGTTTTCAGATTAGATGAGATAGCGACTGGAATTTTCAAATTTCAAGTTTTCTTATCTTGTAGATCGCGAACGATTCTTCACCTCGCTACGTGTCATTTGAATATAAATAAATAAAAAAAACATTAATCCTCTTACACCCCTCCCCCTTGCAACACTTGCATCGTCGACTCATCAATCATTTCAAACCCCCCCTCACCCCCCCCCCCCCAAGAATCGGATTTAAAAAAAATAACAAAAATTCTCAGTCCGCAACATAACTCCCGAGTCACCGACGCTTCCAGAAGCTTTTTGCTATAAACGTCTTAAATGACACACGCACATGCGCAACGCGTGAGAAGAGCTTACTGATGCGTCAATATTTTTTTGGCGGGGGGGGGGGGCCCCGAGGGGGTTGGGGGGGGGGGAGAGGAGGGGTGTCATCATGACGCAACCAACCGTTCTCCTTTTCAGAAGAACTGAAAAGTGTCAGGCGAAGCAAACGCAATTTCCGACAAACAATGTTCTTAAAATTCTTTCCTTTTTTCCCCTCTCTTCCCCTTGGCTTCCCTAATCGTCAATTACGTCTCGCTGGCTTTGGTGGTCTTTATTAGCTCTCCCGTCTTCCTTTGTTTACAAGGTGTCTAGGGGTTGTCAACATTAATATACGTTATGAACACAAACGATGAAGTGGATAATGTTTGTCATATTATAATTCGTGAACGGGCGTGTTTGCTTCCGGAGCTGTTGAAGAGAATGCAGCGTTATACGAGAGCGTGGCTTTAATTGCTGCTTGTAATCAGGTCAACAAACATGTTTACGATCAGAAAACGTTTAAGGTTGCCATATTGGAATACAGGGTGGAACCAAAATGTCTGGCCGGATGTGAAGGATTGGGCAGACATTTTAGTTCCTCCCTGTGTATTCCGATACGGCAGCCTCGAGGATCACAAACATAAAAGCACATGGTAGATTGGCCAAGCGATACGAGGCCTTAATATTCGACTTAATTTGGGTTTTGTGTGTTTGTTTGTTGATGAGTTTGTTTTTCTGTCTGAAACACGATAATGTTCCCAAATTTTGTTCTGATTGGCTGAACTTTCAAGACAATGGGGAGTTCAGATGTTTGAAAGAAACTAGTTTGAAGATGTAATTTGAAGAGATGTTTGTGTTTTAGTCCGGTTTTCAGCAGTCGGGCTAGGATTAAGCAGTAGTGGTAACAGCAGCAGCAGCAGAGAAACCCAATATAAAAGGCTAGTGGCCCCAAGCACGCACCTGCGTGCCTCTTTCTCCAAAAGTTGCAGTCACCAGTAACTACTATAGGTATATAGTAGAGTCTGTCGAATTTTTATGCCTTAACACACGGATCTGCCAACAAAACAGCGGAAATGTACTGTAGCATCACTCGCTCGGCCAAGTAATAGTGACGAAATATATGCCTAGAATAATTGTAATCACATGGCTCCCACTTTTGGAGTTAATGAGTTTTTCCTTTATGTGTTCGTTGCAAAATGATGCAAGAAAATTGACAAATAGTTAGGGTAAGCAAACAAACAAATATGCCGAATGCATTGACACTTTTTATGAGCGTTTTAATGAAGAGCAGTTGTTTTTATAGTGTACGCGGCATATCTTGAGTCCTGCACTTTTTTTGTGATCGGCTACGTCTTCCTGGAGGGGGCGGCTTTAACCGATGGCCGCCATTGTTTTTTGTAACTACTTTGGATATCAACAAGGCACTCTGCGACTAAACACGTACAATCGATTATTTGTTTTCATTCTGGGGCGAACTCAAGATGGGCCGTGGACACTTAATAGCGTTCTGTACAGCCGTCCGTCGCTTTTTGTCAACTTCGAACAGTAACAGGTAGAGACTACCATGGTTTACAACGTTAGATTCAGTGTCAAACGTTAGTTTAAAAACGCGGCAAACTAAGACATCGTTACTTCCTTGTACCTGATAAGCTTCCGCGACGTAACTAAATGAAATAATAACATTTGATCGTCGAATCGAAATCACAAGAATGACATGCAGCCGTAAAAACAAAAGGACTTTATTGTGAGCGCGGTGTATCTTGAGTCGCATGCAAGTATTTTGTGAGCGGCTACGTCTTCCTGAATGGGGTGGCTTTAATCGATGGCCGCCATTGTTTTTGTAACCATCTTGGATATCAACAAGGCACTCTGCTACTGAAAACGTACAATCGATTATCTGTGTTCGTTCTGAGGAGAACTCAAGATAGGTCGCGGACACTATAGCTTCATTTTAAATGGTCTCGTCACATTGTTGCATGAATGAATAGGCTTACCGTCGAACCAAATTCTCCATTAGGCCTATATCTGCTACTTACGAAATAACAAAACTGCAATAATAAAATTAGGCCTAAAAACTGAAAATTGGGCCTAAAATCACGGTACCATCCTCAAGTTGTTACGAGTCGCTGCTGGCTTCATCCACAGCACTATGTTATGACTCCGTCTCTACACTGCGTCTCTTCCGTCACTTCCCTTCCACTGATCTATATACGTTCCGCATGACGTTGTAATACTGTAACTATGTGTCCAGAGGTGGTGCAGCATGTTGCAAAAATCAATAGGAAAATGAAAAAATTAAAACAGCAGGCAAAAATTAGACCTAAACGCTGAAATTTACGCCTAAAATGTAAAATAGGCCTAAAACCTAATACATTTTTAACCGGCAATTGTGATGGTTACTGCTTTTAGATTATATAATAGAGATAGCTGTTGCAGTTCGTGATAGAGGTGTGCGCTTCAACAGTGGAGCTGGCGGAACTGTACAGAAGACCAGTTGCGACTATAGGTAGTCGTTGCAGCCGCTTTTTAATGGTGTATGTCGTTAAACAGTCAACTGATCTGGGAGTCACGGTTAACGGCAAATTGGATTTTTCCAATCACTGTGCGAAACTTGCTGCCTTGAGCCACAGTAAATATTTATGTTGTTCTCAAATGTTTTACACACTTCAACCCTCGTTAGTGTCTTCAAAATGCACGTTAGGCCTGTTACGGAGTATTGTTCGGTGGTGTGGTCGCCTTACTTCAAAAAAGATATCAGACAGAGGCGGTCCAGAGGAAGTTCACCAAACGTCTTCCGCGTAGAAGAGATACCACGGATCGTCTGCCGGCACTGTCACTTGATAGTTGGAATTAAGCGGGGTCAAATAATGATCTCTTAATTTGTTTTGAGTTATTCTGTTGCGTCATGTAAATATCCAGGGTGATGGTGATCCGGTCTTGGGGACTGTTGTAAATCGCCCTATCTGGGGCCGTGAGTAGCGGTTCGGTTGGCCTAAAGCACATGCAAACGTCAGGCGCTACTCGTTCGTATCCAGTGTTGGGCAGGTTTGGAAAGCACTACTTAATATTGTTGTGGAACCTAGTAGTGTTGCCACTTTTAAACTCCTACTTGGTGGTGTCAAACTTAATAGATTTTCCACTGTGTTTTACCATATTTACTTTTCTTCATTTTTTTAAATCTTTTTATATACCCCTCCTCCGTGTGTTTATGACCAGGATTTTTCAGTACGGTAATTTTTGTTTTGGGGGGACTTAATTGTCTAAGACGTTTGCTTTTCTGGCCCAGCAATTGCCTAAAGAGCAGTGACACGACGTAGTATTATTGTATATAACTGTATGCTGGAACCTTAATGGGTTAGCTGCAAGGGGCACTGCAGAGAGAAACAGGAGGGCGTCCTACTGAAGCCGATGCTGTGAAGAGTGGTTTCTTAGACCTAAAACGCGCGATTTTTGTTGTTGGAGAAAACAGCGTTATTTTAAGCCTAAGAAATCCACTCTTCCGTTGTTTTTTCCTCCATTTGTATGTAGTGCACCTTGTAGTTATGGCCTCCAAAGCCCATACTGGTGCCAATATGGCGGCGAATGTCACTGCTCTATTCCGTGACATTCTCCACTGGAATATATTTAAATTAAATTAAATAGTCGGAAATAAAAGTTATTTTACACGCCAGGGTAGCGTGAGAGGCTACCATGATCCTTCAGCGGCTCTGGGAACTATTCTGGCAAATTCTGGATAATCTTTCGGCTTCTACGATGAACGGAGGTTTTCCGGGTCGAATCCCTGGGTTGGCACCTCCCTTTACCAGATATATGTCTTCTTCTAAAAAAAAAGTCCGGTAATGTTCAAAATTGAGCCGGTTCAACCATACGAGCATTAAATTGCTTCGGCCGACTTAAGGCTCAAAAAGAAATTAAAAAAAACTTCAAACTTATGGAAAAAAAACAGGGCCAATCTGATCGAAACCAAATTAAAGGACATATTCATTTGTGGTTTTACTTTTGTTGTTGTTGTTGTTATTGCTGAGCGCAAATCATTCCAATACTGGCTGGCTACTTGGGCGCAATTTGCTCAGGTAAGGTGCAAAATGCAAAAAAATAAACGTTGACAGAAATAAAATTACGAAATTTTTTAATTTGCAGATTTTCTGGCCTCCTTTTTGATTCATTAATTTTTTTTTTAACTTTGTCAAAAGTAGTTTCGATAGAGCGCCTGCGTCGTTTGGTCCATTCCCTAATGGAAAAAGTATAAAACAAAGAGAAAACATTAATAAATTTTCAAAAAACCTAACAAATAAACGCACACTGCTGTAAAACGTAAGTGTATTTTAAAGGCGGTTTGCTGTACTGCATCATTTCTAGTTTACGATTTTCGTTGATATTATTATCGTATTTATTTATAAATTATAGCACTGTTAGCGAGTTGTTTTCCTAAATTAGGGTACATTTCGCTCAATCAGGGCACAGTTTTAACGAACCGCCGTGGGAATTTAAAAATTGTTTTATCTATTCTCCCCCCCCCCCCTCACTGACGTTGCATCTGTTGTTTGTTGGTTTTAAACTTTTCTTGAAGCATTTCCATCATTTACTGAAAGAATTTGCAGTCACATCACGACAGAATGAAACAGTTCTGAGTCGGTGAACATCCCTCTTTAATACAGAAGGATTTTTTACTTTTAGTTTAAAAAAAACTAGCCGTAAATAAACGTCACAGCTGTCCTCTTGAGCCGGCCATTACATTACCAACACTAGAACAGAGTCCATTTTTCTAAAACGTTATTATATTTGACATGGCAGCTACAATAAATTGCCTTTCAGTCTTACTTATCGTCGGCCAAGGAGCTAGTATTTTTTTCCAAGTGGGGAGAGAGGGGTGGGGAACGGGTAGAGTTATAGATCAGAGTAAGGCTTAGATAAATTAAGGTGGATTCGACGAAGTTGGTTAAGCATTCTTCTAGAAAATGGAGAGAAAGACTCGTCGTTTGTAACTCAGCTTCTCCATTAACTCACAGTCCTGGAATGTGTCACATTCGTCATTCTGTCATTCTAAATCTGCTGCAGTCGGGTGATTTTAAAGTCATACGGAAGAAGGATTTAAGGGCAAATCGATATATTTCAGTGGCGACGATACCGGGACAAAGAATTAACAATTCCCCTCAACCACTCTTCCAGTATTTTCCGTGCTGCCCGGGTTCCAAACGCTCAAAGCAACTACTGCAATGCCGTGAGATTGCGCAAAATGTTGTTTTCAGCTTTACATAGCCATTGTTTGCTTATTTTCTTCTCTCTCATTGAATTGTGTGCCATTCCAACCCGCCGGAAAGATTAAAGAAGCCACAGCAATGCTGCCGTGAGCACTGGATACGTCTCAAAGCATTTGCCATTGTCTTTCCCTCAACATTAAAGAGCTGTTTGTTTGGGTGTCAGGGTTATTTCTCTATTCGACAATTTTCTCTGCCCACCAATGCGCAATCGAAAGCTCAAAGCAACAACAGCAATGCTACCGCGAAAACTGGACAGTGCTCGGGGCAAATTTGCCTCTGTCTTTCCTCAGCATTGAAGATCTAATTGTTTGCTTGCTTGTAAGGTTTTTCGCGAAACCTTTCAACAAGAAACCTATTCAAGAATGTTTTCTGCCCATCAAGGCACCCGAGAGCTCAAAACAGCCACAGCAATTCTGGCACAAGCACTGGACAAGGCTCAATGTTATTTACCGTTGTATTTCCCTCAGAATTAAAAAGTTACCTGTTTTTTTTTTTTTGTTTGTAAGGGTTACTTCTCTCACAAGGAATTTTCCCTGCCTACCAAGGCAGACAAAAGCACAAAGCAGTTATATCAGTTCTGTGCTATCTCTGTTACATGCGATCACCACTGGAACAAACAGAACTCGGGAAAAATTGCCGTGGTAAACAAAAGTGCGGTGCTTGCCAGACCTTTTAAAACATATCATCCTAATAATAATCTACAGCCATGGGGCTGACTTTTCGAGGAACAGAGGATTTTGTCACAAACTGGGATGCTTTATTTCGTCACTTTTCTTCCCGCAATGTCCCTCGCCCATCTTTTTCTGCATGAGCACTAACAATTTGACTTCTGTCATGGTGGGCGCCATCTTGGGTAAAATTGCACTTGATTATAGACAGAGTTTTAACGTCTTCGATTTGGAACACGTTTCCAGAGGCATGATAAGTCTAGACAACTACTATACAGCTACCGCAATGCCCCTCGCCCATCTTTTTCTGCGTGAGCACTAACAATTTGACTTCTGTCATCGTGGACGCCATCTTGGGTAAAATTGCACGTGATTAGATAGAGTTTTAACGTCTTCGATTTGGAACATGTTTCCAGTGGCATGATAAGTCTAGACAACTAATATACAGCACGATTTCTTCCCGTAATGCCCCTTGCCCATCGCTTTCTGCATGAGCACTAACAATTTGATTTCTGTCATGGTGGGCGCCATTCTTGGGTAAAATTGCATATAATTATAGACAGAGTTTTAACGTCTTCGATTTGGAACACGTTTCCAGCTGCATGACAAGTCGAGACAACTACTATACAGCAAGATTTATTACCGCAATGCCCCTCGCCCATCGTTTTCTGCATGAGCACTAACAATTTGACTTCCGTCATGGCGGGTGCCATGTTGGGTAAAATTGCACGCGATTAGACAGAGTGTTAAGTCTTCGATTTGGAACACGTTTTCAGCGGCATGATATTAGGTCTAGAGTCTAGACAACTAATACTGCACGATGTTTGCTGCTGCGGGCAGTAGTAAATGCAAGTTTACAGTTGTTATCATTCCATTATCAGGAGTGATTTAAATCCTGTGCTAAATAAATGATGTTTTAAAAGCAATTGCAATATTACACGCCACCTTTTCCAAAGCCCGTATTAGTGTAATAGTACCCTGTAACGATGGTGTCTGACTTTTCCGGGAATATGGGATTTAGTGGCCAACTGGTGGCAAGCTTTATTTTGCACCCCAACAACACGCCCCCCCCCTTTACCCCCGCCCCCATCCCCCGTCTCCTCTTTCAGAGCACTAACCATCACTTTTCTCGTTTCGTCTTGTTGCTCAATGCCCAGCCCCGATCAATACAGCTGAGTCGCACCACGGGAAATTCTTCCCAAGACGTCGGGACACCTTATTCCCCTAGCTGCTTCTCGGAAATAGTGCGGCGAATGTAAGAGTTATAATAAGGAAAAGTAAAGATGACGTGTAGAAGGATACACACTATAATTCCGTCTATATTTTAATTTTATGATATTATAGAAATAGAAAGAGACGATGCTCGAGGCATCCACCCACCCAAATTCCCCGGCGGCAAATGGTTAAGTGGAAGAAGTAGCACCATTATTACAGTTGTTTTTTGCCGCATGACGGAGGAAACCGGAGTACCCGGAGGAAAACCTCGTGCGACGGGCGGGAAACAACCAGAGAAAAATCCGTACATATACACTTCCCATCACCAGGATCGAACCTGGGTCTGTACGAAGCGAGAAGGGACCAGGTCACCTATCGAATCTGATACCCCAGTAGTAGCTACCCGTGCACCCAATATTATTAAAGTAACTAGTATCGTACCCGGCTTCGCCCGGGGATTTGTTTGACCCGTGGTTGTTTCCCAGTGTTTTCTCGGTGCTGCCTGATCGTTCACTGCAACAGTCAATTCTTCTTTCTCCCCCTTTCCGTCAATCGTCTCCCTCCGCAAAGCAATATCGTAATCAAATAGCGGCTGTAACATAAGCACTGCCCCGCCAACGGGCATTCCCCGTTCAGGCCCCTCCCCACTCCCAGTAGCGTGCGAAAAATAACTGTCCTTCGTACATGACGTCATTTAAGACATGCCTTTGCGATGAACGCGTAGAGCAAATTGTTAGTCGAGGCAACAATGTGCCAATTTCAACTTCTTTTCAGGGCAGCAACGTCCCAGTTTCAACTTCAAGCCAAAGAATTGACATACTCGCACGTTTTCATTGTTCCCCTTCCGGGGGTCGTTGCGGTTGCTTCATTTCTGCTATGAGACTTTGATTTATAATGTATGATTCACAAAGTAGTGAAAAATGGGCTTATAAAATGTAGGCCTAGGCTATAAAATAATAATAATAATAATAATAATTTTTTATTCGTAAGGAGAACGAGTGGGTCTATGGATCGACATACGAGCCACTGACACCTGGGCCTTCAGCAAAACAACACAAATAAAAAAGAAACAAACATAAAATGTACGTCTAGACAATGTAGGCCTATAAAAGACTTTAATGAAATAATGCCGTTCGCCCGACTATTCCACGTTGTGTAAATTAGTTTGGTGTATCAGTGGAAAGCCCGTCCTAAATGACGGGAAATGGGCAGAACTTTCCACCTCCACCCCAAGAAATGATATTTTATTGAAGAAGAAGAAGAAGAAGAAGAATTTAATTCGCACTAACACGAATGGGAACGAGGAAGGGTGGATGCCACTGATACACTGCTCAAATTTAGCAAGACACTTTTAAAATTCTAAAAGCCAAAAAGATTTTCCACTACGATTAATATCGGCGTCAGTTACAGTGATAAATATACGAAAACAAAAGTGGAGACGACATGATTAAAAACTCTTTCCTAAAAATGAAGCTTGTATTAACGATAAACTATCGGCATCAGAATCGGATTTAGGATAACAATACTGTAAGCTTGAGAAATAAATAAATTCACAATAAAAATCCTACTTATACTGTCCGCGGCCTATCTTGAGTTCTCCGCAGAACGAACACAGATAATCGATTGTACGTTTTCAGTATAGCAGAGTGCCTTGTTGATATCCAAGATGGTTACAAAAAGAATGGCGGCCATCCATTAAAGCCACCCCATCCAGAAAGACGTAGCCGCTCACAAAATACTTGCAGGACTCAAGATACACAACGCATAAACCGCTGAACAGCGGCGTAAAAACTTGGCTAGATCGTGCAGTATAAGGCCGCGTTTAAATGAATTAACAGAACGGGCCTCAACAGTGGCACAGGGAAGGAAAATTCAAGTCACAGCTACGCAGTTAGCAAAAATGAATTTTCTAGAGTCAACGTTTTCTGAAACTTTTGCATGCTGTGATGGCATTATAACAATATATACAGTATATTGTGCTCCACAACAACATGTAAGCTGCTGAGTTTGTTCAGTTTAGTAAAAGAAAAGAAAAAAGCCACACTGCGCATCTGAAAAATCACGAATAAAAAGTAAAGGAAAAACGCCGCCCGCTTGCGTCAATTTTTTTTGGAGTATCACTCCTGAGAACCACGTAATTAATTTTTAGCGGCCTAATGACACGTGAATTTGTTCCCTGTTATATTTATTGCTGCTCACTTGTCTTCCTTGGGTGTTCACAATGGTAGCTCCATTGGTGTCCAATGTTATTGGTGTCGGGAGTCACTTACGGTCCGGCACTTCCTTGTTGATTGTCGCCATCTTGATGGTGTTCGTTGTCGTTTTCGTCTTCCGCATATCATTGCGCGTCAATTGGGCGATAAGTCTGTCCTCCTGTCCGGTATTTTTCAATTTTTGCAGGAGGTATGATAAGATTTAGATTAGGGGTTTGAATAATATCTCTGCAATGTGTGGTGCAGTGGCAACCCGGGCCACTGCACTGTGACTGAGGTTGGCGCTAATTACCAAGCTGTCGACGCGCCATTAATCCTCATCCCCCCCCCCCCCCCATTGTGTTTTTTTCGCTTCGCAAGCTCTAAAATTGCGGAAAATGCGTTGTTGGATTTAACAGGACTTGGAAGGATTTAACCCTTTGAATTTCAGCATTACTTTCTCTATAGTAGTCATGCATCGCAGTGATGAATTTGAATCGGTAACTGAATTCAAAATTGAAATCAGTTGGAATGCTTGTGCGAGATTGATAACTTGATGTCTATGGGATGGTAACGCGGCTCGAATATAAAATCAATGGTGGCTGTGGGCGTCACAAGATCAACCAAAATATACGGACACGATTATAAGACGGATGACTTAAACCCAAGATTCTGACAGTGCCTCTGTTACCAATGTACCACAGTTAATGTTGATTCAGGATCATATTTTTCTCATTGATATAGGTTTTTTTTTCCCAACTGTGGATTCCATAACACATTTTTTAAGGTCCATTTTTGGTTATATTTTAGTTTTTGCTAAATAATTCAAAAGCTATTTGAGCTACTGACGCTTTAGTAGCAGCATGGGGCAGCACGGGGAGGTCTCAAAAAAACTGTTCAAATGGTGTATTCAAACTTCAAAATCAGTCAAAATTTGGGCGAGTTATGGATTTGGACGCGAATATATAAGCCAAAAATAAGACGAATAAGATAAAAAAAAAATACGCGTGCAAGTCAAAAGGTTAAAGCAGTTCCTCCTAAAATAAAAAAAAGAAATCACAAGGTAAAGGGTAAACGAAGCAAGCAGTCTGCATTAAAGACTGGCCTTGTGAGGATACACGATACACTAGTGTGAGAAAGAAAGAAAAGACAACTGCCCCGACTGGGACTCGAACCCAGGACTTCCCGTTTACTAGCTAGTAAACGGGAAGTCCTGGGTTCGAGTCCCAGTCCGGGCAGTTGTCTTTTCTTTCTTTCTCAGAATAGTATACTGTGCATCCTCACAAGGCCAGTCTTTAATACAAACTGCTTGTTTCGTTCAGTCATTCCTAGTTCCTTCAACTGCATTTTCGGAACCTATTTTGAACTCTAATTTTTTAATCCCCCCCTCTCCCTCCCTTTTAAGTCCAAAAGGCAACGTAAATAGGTTTGCATAGGAATTTTTTGATGTATGGTAGGGCCATGCTTTTCATATGTGGATGCCATCGTTCATCTTTCTTAACTTGTGCCTAAACTATTAAACGTTGCAAGCATAAACAATTTTACGACGTGTTGGAAAAATAAATCCTAACGTTAAGAGAGTCTTAAGGGTTCCAAATTAACCCTAGAATTAAAAAGGTGAGGAAGAAGGCTTAAGAAGCTAAGAGTTAATCCCTAAATCTCTAAAAGGAGCTTACAACCAAAGCCAAATTCTGATCATGTTGGATTACGTTGCGGTTAATATTATCAGTACTTAATGGAAATTGTTTTAGAAAAAACGCGTGCAGATTTAACAAATATTTTCCTTTGTTTTCGATAGTTAAAACGACGTCGTTAAACTTAATACGGTCATTAAATCCCAGAACTTCCACAACTTTAAGGCTTTTCACAACGGATTAAGGCGGAATTCTGTTCGAAGCCTTAATCTGGTCGTTAAGAATGCTACAGATATACCCAACATCGCATCTCCGTAATTTGCATGTTAGTGTGATAAGGCATTGGTCGGCTAAAGCGCTTATTGAGGAACGAAAGAAGACTTACTTTTGACAAGAGGATTTTCTTCTAAGTACCCGATAATTGAAACTGCTGCCAATTTACAAGTTGAACAGATTACTGCGAAGATAACGTCAACATGCCAACATTATCTTCGAGGTGAGCTCTGGACTTTACTGAAGCTTTTAATAATAAACGTGCCAAATTGATCGCTTCGCTTGCTCATTCGATATCACCTCTCTACGCTCGAGGAGATTTCTCGGACATTTCCCACCCCCCAAAAAAAAGGGGCGTCGGACGAACGTCTAACTGGAAAATCGTCTAATGGAATAATTGTCTAAAACCTGCCTAAATAAAAAATCTGGAAAAGCATCTAAACGGAATATCGAATAATGGAAAATCATCTAAACGGAATATCACATAATGGATAATCGTACAATGGATAAACGTCTAACTGGACAATGATATAACTGATGTTATATGTATAGCCGCAGCGAGCGAGGCAGCGCGAGCGAGGGGGGCGTCGGACGAACGTCTAACTGGAAAATCATCTAATGGGATTATTGTCTAAAATCTGCCTAAATAAAAAATGTGGAAAAGCATCTAAGCGGAATATCGTATAATGGATAATTGTATAATGGATAAACGTCTAACTGGATTAACGTCTAACTGCGGTTTCTGATGTTATATGTATAGACGCAGCGAGCGCGGTAGCGCGATCGAGACAGGTATATTAGACGATTTTCCATTATACGAATTTCCTGTTAGACGATTTTCCATTATACGAATTTCCTGTTAGATGATTTTCCGTTGTACTGTTTTCCGTTATACGTTCTTCCAATTATGCGATTTTCCAGTTAGACGATTATCCCTAGCCCCCCCAAAAATCAAGAAATTATAAGAATGCAGTATACGTTATTTGTAACGCTTTCATAATCAAAATGGTTAAAAATACGCACACATGCACACGCGCTTAGTAATTTGTTGTTCATAGACTTTATGGCTCGTATTCAGTAACGTGCTTATGTACAGTACAGTATTGGACAATGAATTTTGAACACTTCAAATGTTGTACTGAATTCTGCATGCGGATTAATCGTTACTGGTAGATGCCACTGTTTGTGCAAACATCTTTCCATTGTTGAAATAGAACAACGTTGCATTGTTGGACAACGGTTCTAAGCTGTGGATAGTTCAAATGAGGCAAGTTTTTCACGCAATGATACTAAATCGTAACAATGGACTTTTCGTCCAGGAAAAAGCGCTGCCTCAATGCTTGTGTAACAAAGAAGTGTTCAAAATACAATGTCCAATACTGTACTCCAACAAAGCAGCGTTCTTCTATTTCAACAATGTAAAGATGTTAGCACAAACATTGGTATCTGCCAGGAACGATTAATCCGCATGCAGAGTTCAGCACAGTGAATTCTGCACACTTCTTTTCCACGCAAGCATTGATGTAGCGCTTTTTCCTGGATGAAAACTCCATTGTTACGATTTAGCATTGTTACGTTAGAAACTGGCCTCATTTGAACTAACTGTAACAGAAACGTGCTCCAACAATGAAAAGTTGTTCTACTTCAGCAATGGAAAGACATTTGCACAAACATTGGCATCTACCTGGAACGATGGCTCTGTATGCAGAATTCAGTGCAACATCTGAAGTGTTCGAAATTCAGTGTCCAATACTGTACGTCAGTCAGTCTGAACTGCAATCAGGTGTTACCAAGAATTTATAGGGTTTGGGAGGAGAATTTGTAATTCTAAAAAGTCCCTATTGAAACACGTTAGATTCGTCCCTATTAGTTCAGTCCGAGTTTACAGAGGGCGCCACGTGTTCCATATGGTAATTTTTGCTCATTTTTCAGTCCAAATCTAAATTAAACTAAATTACAACTAAGCTAGGCTAAATAATAATTAAATACAAGATAGTTTCGTTTAGCTGAGTTTAATTTTAGGCTAAAAACTGAGTAGAAATACCCACATAAAACACATGGCGCCCTCTACAAACTAAGGTTGAACTAATACGAACGTATCCAAGACGTTTCGGTATGGGTCTCAAGTCACAAATTCTCCTCCAAAACCCTATACATTCTTGGTGTTACTTAATGCAGAGAAAATTACAGTAAGCCTGTATTCCGGGAGGGGGCGTCGGACGAAAGTCTAACTGGAAAATCGTCTAATGGGATAATAATTGTCTAATATCTGCCTAAATAAAAAATATGGAAAATCATCTAAACGGAATATCGTATAATGGATAAACGTCTAACTGGACAATAATATAGCTTCGGTTTCTGATGGTATATGTGTAGCCGCAGAGAGTGCGGCGACGCGAGCGAGTCAGGAACATTAGACGATTACCCATTACTAAGCTCGAACAAAGTTCTGGGAGAAGCGAATGTGTGTTCACGAAAGCCCGAAAACTACTGGCCTCAATAACTACGCAGCATGACAAAATAAAGACCAAGGCTAGTCTCTTCCCCGAAACTAAGACTTCCAGTTAGACGATTACCTCTGCCCCTTATGGAAGTATATTTCATGGGATTATGTTACTAGGATTTGAACCAACAAGCACTGAATCAGAACTCCGCTGTTCTGTATTTGAGCAAAAGCCAAACCTTTAACAAGGACTTCTTGAAGGCTCCGTGAAGGCTACGTCGTAGCCATAGCCAGAACTCCTTTACAACAAAAAACATGTTACTACTATTAATAGAGATAAAATAAACACAAATCGGCAACACAAAGGAAACGGAATAGCCAGCCAGCATCGAAAGTCACAAAGTAAAAGTAGGTGGATCTCAGTGGGCCTTTATTTTTGACTGATAATTCATTCACGTGACGTGGCTTGGCTTATAATATCACTCCCTTGATACACTTCGAGTTACACCACGTAGAAGCTATAAATAATTTTTACAAAGACACAGACTCTTTAATGGTGCGCTACCCTGCAATCCGAATGAATTACGCAGGTTTCCTTGCCGTTACGCCCAGAAGCTAATGGTATTGTAGAATGGCTAAATTTAGTACCTTCAGTAGGGAAGCGTGTGCAGATGGGCTGTTCATGTTAGGGTTAACGCAGAGCTACGGCACGATCCTAAATTTTACCGGCTTCAGGGTTGTAAAGTTTTCGCCTAGGCAATTGACCGTAAGCGAAGAAACTTTCCGAATCTGTTTCGCACCGCTGCCCATTACTTTTATGTAGCAATAAAATTTGAATGCCTAGACATTATACAAACCGGGACACATGTCGAGTGAAGTTGTGCGCTTCTAGAGCTGTTGAGCACGGCGCTACAGGGTAAACCTCCAGCTTTAGCTGTGCGGTTTTGGCTGTCAGAGTGGTTAAGTGTCAACGTGAACGTCAAATGGCTAACCGTCTGCCGAATTCTATTTTACTCTCGCAGCTAAGTTCTAAGTCACCACAGACAGCACTAATCTTTGACAGAACTCCAGCGGGATTTTGGTGGTGTCATTCCACCGAGGCTACTATCACTTTAACTTTTGATTGGTTTACAAGTTTCCCAGCGGAAAAAGCCAATATTGTCAAATTACGACAAACAGATGAAAAATGCAACGAGACTATTGTGTGCTAGGTGGATCGTGAGTCCTGCAAGTATTTTGTGAGCGACTACGTCTTCCTGGATGGGGTGGCTTTAATCGATGGCCGCCATTGTTCTTGTAACCATCTTGGATATCAACAAGGCACTCTGCTACTGAAAACGTACAATCGATTATCTGTGTTCGTTCTGCGGAGAACTTAAGATAGGCCGCGGACACTATAATATAGTATTAAAGCTCATCAGTGGCTTATGAAATTAAAAAAGCCACACGAGTAGTAACTGTTAGCAATAAATATTTTTTGTGTGATAATAGTGAGGTCATTAGAACCAAAAAAAAAAGGGGTTTAGTTCGGAAGTCTGTCAGTTACTAGATGAAAGACGGATCAAACAATGGATCAAGTGTAAGCAATGGCTGAATTTATATTTCATATTTTCTTCAAAGAAGGCTCAAACCAGCCGGCCGAAAGACAGGTGCGAAGGGTGCGGTGCACCAGGGCGAATCGGAGAGGGGGGCGAATTTTTCGTAAAAAAAATTATAGATTGTAATTCAGTTTGTGATTACTCGACTACTGCAGTCTGCAGTCAGTCTACAGACAGCCATTAATATAATTTAATGTAATGTAACGTTTGTCAACAGATTGATTTTCAGTTTCCACTTACATAATACGTAACTGTGTACAGTACAGACTGTGCAGTAATATGAACGCAACGTTCATTCACCAACAAACTAAAGCAGCCGACGCGAGCGGGTGCTAGCGTTGTCTGGAACGGAAGTTCGCTCGCTGATGTAGCGATAAATTAGTTCCCCTGGAAAGAATTTGCGACCGATCCGCTGAATTATTAATCGCTGCCCTCCTGTCTGTGAACTTGTAAAAAGTTCATGATTTATTTTTAAAGTGAACTCATTTAGTTGTTAAAAAATATAGGCTAACTTGAAGTTACCCCCATATATGTTGTAAACTAAAAAAGTAAAGCCTTTTTTCCCAAGGTGTATAATTTCCGCGTACACCATGACGTGACCATGACGGACCAGACGTGACCATGACGGAATAAAAAAATATTTTTTTTCCCCCTCTGTACGACTTCGCTCTGTAAGAAAGGGAACCTGCCGGATTTAGGAATAAAGCGTTTCCTACGTTGAGGAACCTAAACTGCCAACCCATGCGGGTTTTATTTTTGAAGCGGTAAATGCCTTTGAGGAAAAGAAACAGACAGAAATTACAACCTGGCAGTTTAACGTGATTCAAGCTGTAGCCATGCTGCCAGAAGTCGAGAGGAACAATCTTTCTAGGTAATTCCTGTCGGAAATCCCTAGGATCTTTTACATGCCCCAGTTGACGTGAGCACAAGTCATCACAGGGCCCTTATCATCCCAAAATTACCAAGATCTCTGGCATGCACGATAGGCGTGCTAACCGTTAGGCGGCTTGCTCTAGGAACAGAGGAAATCCCTTAAAATTACAAATCTAAAATTACAACTCTTGTTCTTGGTAAATAAAAACGGATGAAAACCTATTCCTGTTGCCCTTTGGACTTAAATATCACACTGCTTGAGCGGGAATTGCACCCTTGATATTTGAGATCTAAAGGCTGAAGCTCTACCGCTATAAGCTTTAATAACACGGTCTGTCAGCTTCGGCCTTCGGTTTCAAAGGTCAAGGGTTCAATCCTGCTGAGGCTGTCTGAATTTAAGCCCAAAAGGCAACGGAGATAGGTTTGCATCGACTGCCATTTATTTACTACCAAACCTGCTGATTTCGTTTATCTCCTATTGTTTTGGTAAGCGTTTCAATGCATCTAATGGATGGTAGATCTTTATTACATTTACGCAGCGATTTCCAGGAACTGCAATTCCGGTCGCCATAACCAAATCTACGAATCTCTCATGCTTAATATTTGTTCTGGAATATTTTTTCCTATCAGTAAAGAGATTCACATTCTGCGACAATGGGGGATATAGCTTCCCGTTTCGACGAAGCACAACTCAAGGTATCTCGGCGTAGTGTACGTATGGAGAACTTCAAAAGAGAAGAGGAAAAAGGGGGATCGGGGGGGGGGGGGGGGGGGGGGGGAGTAATAAAAAAACACGAAAAAGCTCTCGGACCGATAAAACTGTTCCATCCAGTACGGCCCGCATGCTAAGCAGAGCACGGCTTTCCTCTCGAGCGCTATCTTGGCTTCAAGCAGATTGGCCACAGATTTGCCGTTCATTCGGGCAGAATCTTACACACCGTCTTACTTGATCGACCAGACTCTGGCAACAAGTTCGACACAAACCAGAATCAGCCAATAGGGCCACCTGTTGGCATCCAAGTGAAAGAAAACTAACAGGAAATTGGGGTTTAGAGAGTGGAAGGGAGTCACGCCCCTCCTTTTTCCCAAACTCACGTCTCCTTAACCGAGGCAGATTCGACGAAAAAGGCCGAGTGCAAGAAAGAGTTTAATCTTGACTGTGAGAGTAAATGGACCTCCCAACTTCATTTTGGTCAAGAAATACGGTTTTTTTTTTACTATAGGGCAGTGACACAACGTAGTATTATTGTGTATAACTCTATGGTGGAGTCAGTAACTGAGTTAGCTGCAAGGTGCACTGGAGGGCGAAAAGACGGTCGTCTTACTGAAGGCAATGCTATAAGACTGGATTTCTTAGGCCTAAAACGCGCGATTTTTGTTGTTGGAGAAAACAACGTTCTTTTAAGCCTAAGAAAATCCGCTCTCAAAGCACTGTCTTGACTAGAAGTGTCGTTGTTTCCCGTTACATTTTATCCTAGTGCACCTTGCAGCTATTGCCTCCAAATGGTGTCTCGTAGCCAATATGGCGTCACTTGACGCTACTCTGCAGAAACGCCTAGCATTGGACGAATTAAGTGTCTAATTCTATGAAACGTTACGTACTACTTAAGGGTAGAACTCAGAAGACAAACATCACATGTACCAGCTCAGCTTCCACTTATCAGTACACATTTTTTATACTTTGCGCGTCGAGAATGAATGAAGGAATTTTTTTTTGCCCTCGATAAAACGCAAAGGAACAAGGAAGGGATGCTGAAGTAGGACTATCCACTAACATGTAACATGCCGACATGTAAGTAAGTAAGTTTATTCATCCGACACAAATTACAAAATTAAGCACAAAAGCAAACACTCATTCCACAAGAGCTGATGCTCGAGTGTGGTTGAGAGCAGCAGACAAAAAAAAAAAAAACCAATTGAACTGGCACTTTAGCAAACCAAATCAAAGTTTAGGCACCAAAAATAAATCAACATCGAAATAAATAAAAAATACATCGAGATTAAAGGAACATAAATCCCTGTTGGCTTTCCTGCATGACTCAGTTTTGCGATATTAGTTCAAACGTATGTAAATGTTGCCAACACATTCATTTTCTTGTTTTTTCTTGCGTGCGAGGTCATTTGGCAACATTAACTCTAACCTGTGTAAATGTTGCCAACTGCAATCTCAACGGGTCGCACGATATACCGGAAGGATCTATGTCCTTTTAACATATACAAACAAAACAAATTTATGAAAAGGGAGATATAAGCAGAATAAAAAGAGGAGTGAAATATATAAATCAATCTCAAAGAATACTCGAGTAAAGCAAAACAAACAAAATTTAGTCAAATACTTAGTAAATAAATTGCAGAACCAAAAAATTAAGGAATAAAGACACAGAAAGCTGCAAGGTTTAGTTTAGGTAACAAATAAACCAAACAACCAAAAACTAAGGTCGCGTTTACGCAAGGACAATTTTCTCGCTCACTAGCTTTTACTCGGTCAATACTAAATCTGCAGGCTGCTTCTCGCCTTTGTCGCAGAATGCGGCTTTCAAGTTGTCTATACGTAGTAACCGTGGCAACAACGCGGACGCAAATTTTCTCCTCGTGCCTCGCGACCCGACGTACGATGCTTGCAACATGACAGCGTCGATTTATGACAACTAGAAAACAATTTTTACTGCAGTACACGACGACGGACAGATTCCTGAATACCGGCATTCGAAGGTTTGTCTTCGAATCGATAATTCCGAAATGGACGCCATGTTGGGTTTTGAATTATCGCTGCGAGTAGCTATTTATTCTACCGTCGTTTGATCACTGCTAGAAGCTGTTTTTTCAGCGAGAATAGCAAATTTTGGAAATAGCGTGAAATGGCAACAATGTTGTAGCAATGTTTAAAATGACTCTTGCACTTTGTTCTTTATCCGTGTTTGTTATTTATAATACATTTAATTTGTTGTCTATTACCGCAGTCATTTAATAGAAACGGGAAATTAATCGTAAATAAATAACGGTTGCGTAGCAAATAGCATTTGGCGAGCGAGAAGGTCTCGTTGCGTAAACGCGCCCTAAGTCCTAGATGCGAGTACTATAAGCGAGTCTTTGGTTATATAAGATGGAAAAGCCAATGGCTCAAGACGGGTTAAATAAATACGGATGCCGTGGCAGTATAGCTCAGCGGTAGGACCTCGGCCTTTGATTTCAAAGGTCGTGGGTTCGATTCCCCGCTCAGGCAGTCTGACATATAAGTCCAAAAGGCAACGTAAATAGGTTTGCATCCGTATTTATTTAACTTAAGTCTTTGACAGCAGTAACATGGTCCAGCACTTTACCGTGTAAAAAGTAATCCACCTCCACATTTTTAGATTCTGAAAATTTAGAATTTTAGATTTTTTGATAAAGATAATTTCTACTCTTCAGATCCATAAAGATGACGATCGTGCTTAATTTGGGGGGTAATTTGGCGTGGAGTGCCGGATTTTGGGGCCCCCCCCCCCCCGCCGTTTAGGTTGGGACGTCTTTAGAAGTAAATCAGACTGGTCGAATCGCCCATGCAGGGGTTTGAGCATATTTCGGAGGTTGGACCAGAGACTTCCCTCCCCCCTCACCTCCCCTCATGCAAGTACATCTTGAAGCAGTTTATGTTTGAGAGTTTCGTCGAACAGGCCTTCAATGACGTGGCCTGTACCATGTTTTTGTTACTGCGTATAACTCTATGAACCAATTTTATTTTTTCATAAAATAGGCATGAAATAATTTTATTTGTATCAAACTAATTTCCGAGAGAAGCACAATGGGAAGACGAATTTTTAAGAAAATCTCGATGAAACCGTTCTTTAGTTTAATGGAATTTTTTTTTATTTCTTCTCTACAACGTGACTTATTGTTTAGGTATGATTCGGTTCGAAACTATACTCAATGCTGATATTAATTCAATTCCGGGAAAATCTTTGAGACTTATTATTAGATTAATAATAATAGCTCCAGTTTTGAAACATGATTATACGGTAACTGGAGCTTGTAGCTAATGTGATTGTAATTTGTTTGAAATAAAATACGGCGTAGGCTGTTCTGTAGTGAGCAAACAACGTGAAAGTATGGTGTTTACTTGGCTATTGGATAACTAATAATGATTCCTTTGAGGTCGTTAGGTTTCAAAAGCAAGAATGTTGTTTACGGATCCGTAGAAAGCCTAAAACCACTTTCAAGCTGGTAAACTCGAAATACGAAGCTAAATTTCGGAACTAACTTTATATACGGTAAACAGATCGAAGAAAACGATGTACTGCAACGGATAAAAAAATGTATTTTTACAAAACAACAAGCGGCTACACGACTACCTAGTCGCATCCGGTCTTCTGTACAATTCCACCGCTACCAATGGCGGGCGCACACCTCTATCACGCACTGCAACAGCTGTCTCTGTTATATATTCTAAAAGCACTATCCATCAGAATTGCCGGTTAAAAATATATTAGCTTCAAGGCTTATTTTATATTTTAGGCGTAATTGTAGGATATTAGGCCTAATTTTGACCTGCAGCTTTAATTTCGTAAGTACTGCTAACAGAGATTTGGATTGTATATAAGCCTATTCATTTGTGCGCCTCCGGGCACACAGTTATACAGTGTTACTATACGTAACGCGTAACGTAGCCTATATAGATCAGTGGTAGTAGAGACGCGACGGGAAGAGAAGCTTTTGATGAAGCCAGCAGCAATTCGTAGGAACTTGACGTTGTCATGGTAACGTGATTTTAAGCCTAATTTGTTTGAACTGCAGTTTTAGTTTCGTATGTAGCAGGTAGGCCTAACGGTAAGCCTGTTCATTCATGCAACAATGCGACGAGACTATTTTAAACGAAGCTAAAATCCTTTAGTTTTGTTTTGAGTGCTTGTTATTCTTATGATTTCAATTCGACGATCAAATGTTGTTATTTAATTTAGTTACTCCGAAGAAGTCTATTAGCTATAAGGAGGTAACGATGTTTTAATTTGCCGTGTTATTTAACTAACTTCTCATACTGAACCTAACGTTGTTAACCGTGATCGTCAATATCTGGTTCCATTGCGAAGTTGAAAAAAAAAAACTGACGGACGGACAAAGTCGTTGCAAAAGTCTTCTCAACCGGTACGGCTGTACAGAAGACTAAAACTGTTATAGTAAGCTACAAAAAGTAGTAGGGCGCATTTTTGGCGCATTTACTGAACAGGACCACCCACCTCACTTGATAAAAGTTATCTGGGGTATCATTATTTATTTTTAAAAATAAGACTTTAGTTTCGGCTAAGCGAGTATGGTAATACACAAACAATTAAGTAAGAGTTATATGCGAGGCCGAGCCAATTAATGGGGATAATTTCCGTTTTGCGAGAACTGGTCAAGTCCATGAGTTGTGCAGAGTAGCTAGCTGACTCGCGGTTGCGCGCTAGTAGGAACTATTTCCGAAATCGGTCTTACATAACAGTGCTAAAAATTTCTGTTTCATCATGGTAGTTAATTAAATTTGTTCAATTCCCTTCCGTTTGAAGTTCTTTGATACAACCACCATTACTTTCTTCAAAAATAGTCCAGACCGTTTGCCAGTTGACCACTTCCCATCATTCTGTTATATATACTGTAGCTTTTTGACGCGACCCAGCGTTAGCCATAGTACCAGAAGGAGAGAGGGTCAATTTTGCTAGGTATATCCTATCGGAAATCCTAGGTTTTTTTACCTGCCACAATCGACATGAGCACGAGACATCACAGGGCCCTTCTCTGCCCGAAAATGCCAGGGGTGGCTGAGGCCAGATTCCAACCTGGACCTCTGGCACAGGAGACGGTCATGCTAACCATCAGGCTACCTTGCCCCTCTCTGTTATATATACTATAGCGATATCGGCTCACTCTGTTGGCGTCGATCCATGCTTCATACAGTTTAGTTTATTTTTTCTTTCTGATACTGTTTTCTGATCGAACTTGGATGTCATGAGCAGTCGTCATAGCAGTTTTTTTTTGCGTAGTTTAGGGTAAAAAAAAATCAAGTTACAGAAATGAAAATAATCCTATCCGAAGCGTAATTTAGTTATCTTTCATTAGGGGCTATTCTCATCTTTGTAGGTTCCTTGCTTGGTTCAAGAGGGGTAGAGGAACAAATGCACATACTCACATCATATGTTTCTAATGATTTAGATGATGTAGATTTTTGTTTTGTTCATACCTTTTTGAATCACTGCTAATTTTTTTTTAGCGGATCTCCTTTATAAAAAAACCACTCGAATTCAATCTTTGTAATCGCATCACGCAATAACGACTGCATCAATTTAAACCAGATTTTGCACGTTAACAGCGGTACACCCAGAGATGGTTTGTAAAAAAAAAAATTAAATCGGACATGTTGTTGAGAGACAACGCCATCCGGCAACACGCTGCGAAAGCAAATGGACAAAGAAAAAAGATGCGATGAGCAACTGAAAAGATGAACCACAACGCTGTCTCCAATGCATTCGTAAACAGCTGTACAAATTGTTCAAGCAGCGTACGCGTGGCAATGGTGCTGACGTCATTTCCCCCCTAAACGAACAACTCGGCGTCATATTTATCGATCTTCACTTCGTGATCGACCTGTTTTGTACTGGATTACTTCTGTTTTATTCGCTAATGAACGCTTGTTTTCGTGAACGGTGCCAACATGAACAGATGCAAACGAGTCTGTTGTGTTGTTTACGATAACGTTTGTTGCAAACTCCCATCCAAAGTGATATGCATAAAAAAAAAGGCAGCATTACCGACCAAGCCAGCAGACTACAACTAAAGACAACACTATACTGTCAATCTGTTGGCAGTGAGCGGACTTTCGTGATGGGGAATTACTGTGCTTCGTAGCTTTGCCTATTCTATATGGACGCTCTATGTCTATGTAGGCTATACGCCCTATTCCCGAATACGCAAGCCAGGTTAGGTCCCCATACCCATTAAAAGACATTGACACGGTTGAGTCGGTATACGGTGATTCACCAAGATCTTGCCAGGTATGCGTAACTTAAAATACTGCCAACGACTTAACTCTCTTAAACTCGAATCCCCCGAACTACGCAGACTAAAAATCGATCTTATTCTTTTTCACATAATGTATTATCATTCAATTTCCCATTTTTTGAGATCAATACTTCATCAGTGAAATTCAGTAGTAATCCAGAAATTTAAACTTAACTGCAGAAAATACTTTTTCTGTGTTCGGGTTATCCCGGCTTGGAATTCGTTGACTGACGAGGCTCTTTCGGCCCCGTCAGTCAACTTTTATAGAAGATTTGTTGACAAAACACTCTCTAAAAGGGTCTTCCCTTTGAGACCCGAGTTCTGTGCTTGATCTTATTAATGTATCCTTTAAAGATAGGGCGAGTCATTAGTGGGTCTGTTTTGTCACGGACACTTTCTTTGCCATTTTGCTGCTGGTGGCAAATGAATTTTGAAATTATAATTATCATTCCTACACAGGCTCTGTACGCGGTTACGTCCCGTTTCGCCGAAAAGAAAGCAGATTAACAGCTTTTGCCTCAGGGGTCAGTCCCGTTTCGCCAAATCCCGTTTCGCCAAATATCGTTCACGAAATTTTAGCCACACGAAACATTTAAAACATTTAAACACGAAAATTTATAACATGATAATGGTCAGACATTTATAGATAAACACCCATTTTGCAGAATCCCATTTTGCAAAATAATTTGTTTCAAATTACGTGCCTCGATCGCGCTGCCGCGCTCGCTGCTGCTAAACACATAACATCAGAAAACACAACTAATGAAAAATTACTAACAATTAGGCATGCCGTTTTAACTTTTGCAATGTAACATTTTTGAAGAATATTTTGGTTCTGAGAAACGGGATTCTGCAAAACAGGAATTCCCGTTTGGAAAAGGTTAACCATCACGTGTATAACTAACTATTCTTAAAAGACAACCTTGGCATTGACGTGGTGACGCCCAAACATTCTAATTAATTATATTTGAAGCGCATATTTTTCCGTCTATATTGCCAGTTTTCAAAACGCTAATAAATCGACTGGACTTACCGTATTCTACCACTGTTTGTCTCTGTTAAATGTTTGCCTTTTAAAGCCCCATTACGTAGAAATAAGGTACTAAATTTCGTGTACGTAAATTTGTCAAATTGGTTTTGACGAAACGGGTGTTCAACCTGTACGCATGGGGAAACGTTGCTCAAGATTATCCGTACATAATCCGCAAACAAGGAACGTTTTAAAGTAGGCTGTACGCAGCTCGTATATAATACGTCATTTTTAAAGATGGCTCCAGCTTGAGTGCCACACATTTCGTTAGGGGCCTAGTCTAGGGGGGTCTGGAAGAGCGTAGTTAGGTCTCTCTCAGCTGGGTCCAATAGAAATAGAAATAGAAAGAGACGATGCACGGGGGGGGGGGGGAGGGGCATCCACCCACCCCAAGACCCAAGTGGCAAGATGTTAAGAGGAAGAAGTACCACCATTATTACAGTTGTTTTTTGCCGCATGAGGGAAGAAACCGGAGTACCCGGAGGAAACCCTCGTGCAACTGGCAGGAAACAACCCGGGAAAAACCCGTACACTTCCCATCATCAGGATCGAACCTGGGTCTGTACGAAGCCAAAGATGTATAGCTGGGACCAGGGCGCCGATCGGATCTGACACGCCAGTGCTCGCAGCTACCCGTGCACCTAGTCAGCGAACCGGAAGATGAAGTATTTCATTATTGTACATCGAGGAAGTTTTAGTTATGTAAAACGTTTGCACACACGAATTACTAAATTTGTTTTGATCTTGCTACCCCGTTGCAACCCCGAACCCACCCACCCGACTCCTCCGTCCGATGCTTTCACCTTGGATTAACTGATAGTAAAAACGTTTACGCAGCAAGTTCGCTACATGAATGTGAGCCCAATTTCTGTATATTTTAAGTCTAAATCAGGTGATCTTCCGTTTGTATGCGCTATTCTAATTAATTCTAATTCCCCCAGCTTCCCAACTAATCCTGACGGGATAGGAGTCGTGGAACTCCCAAATTCGCGTGTGTTATTCTAATTCTACATCTAATTCCCGAGCTCCCAGCAAATCCGCACGGCAGATGATTGGCGAACGGGTTACACAAATCCTAGAATCCAGATTAAAGCAGGATTGCCACCAAATGACAAGCTTCGGCATCTGTAGCCATTTTGCCGCTCTCTAGTTATGAATAGCCCTTACTTTCAACTGGCGTAGGAACACACAAATAAATTTCATTTTGCACAACAAACAATCCACGCGCCTCCTCAATTATTGAGTGTAAAGTTGGTGCGCCCACGTGCACCAGGGAGAAAGCGGTAAAGTTAAGCCTAACGTCATCACGGGGCGCTATTCCCCAGCTATCGACCGTTTTGAAACGTAGATTTTGAACCGCTACACGGGCGCCATCTAATGATAGTGATAGCGTTAGCCTTAACCACTTTCTCCCTGGTGCATCTGGACACACCAACTTTACACTCAATAATTAAGGAGGCACGCGGCTAGTTTGTTGTGTAAAAAGAAATTTCTTTGGCGTATTCCTTCGCTTGTTGAAACCAAATACTATACATAGAACTATATAATGGTAGACGGCGCTAGATGCTGTAGCCCGTCGTTCAGTGAAGAGGTACCTTTGAGGCGAAATGAGACCAAATTATGTAAAGTATTTTTTTTTCTCGGGCACGGATTTATCAGAAAATAAGTTCTTTGGTTTTTTAAGTAAGTAAATAAGTTTATTCATCCACCACAGGTTACAAAAAATAAGCACAAAAGCAAACACTCATTCCTCAAGAGCTAATGCTCGCGTGTGGTTTGAGAGCAGCAGACAAATAAAAAAAAAAACAATTGACCTAACACTTTTGCACACAGAATCAAAGGTTAGGCGCCAAAAGAACAAGAACAAAACACATCGAAATAAAATTTAATAAATGCATCCATAAATATATATATATATACGCAACAAATTTATGAAAAGGGAGATAAAAGCAGAATACAAAGAGGAGTGAAATATATAAACACGAGTAAAGCACAAACAAACAATTTATAGTCAATATATAGTTAATGTAGTCAAAATATAGTCAACAATTGGTATCGTTCAAAACCTATTTTGAATTGTTGAATCATGTAATAGTCAATACTAATAGTAACAAATTGCAGACCCATAAAAATAATAATAATAATTATTATAATAAAATAAAAGACAAAAGCTGCATTACATCAAAATTGGAAGAAAGGTGAAAGCACGTTCAGCTTACAATGCTAAACATTGCTTTCTAGACAATTTCTGTCCAGGTTAATCAACCACCCAAACATGTTTCTGAAACGTGTGCTGATTATTAATTTCTTTCATGTTAACAGGCAGGTTATTGTGAAATTTGCTGCCAAGGTATAACTTACATTTGCGTAGTCGTTCTTTAGAGACTTTTGGTTGCATAGCGTAAAACAATGATTCATTCCTAGTGTGATAATTCGTGATAAGGCGAGTGGAAAGGTGAGCTCCGTTTTTTCTAAAATTTTACAAAGTTCTAAACACATAAAGGTGGCGAATATGCAGAATATTGAGATGTTGATAAATTGGAAAATAGTGATCCCGTTGCTTTTTAAATGTCATCGCTCTAACAAATACAAGTGAAACTGATGGTGCCTTCTAGCGGCGATTGTCTGAACCAGCAATTTCTTACCCATGTCAAGGATAAACTAACCGTTCCGACATACAACAATTATTATGAAGGTACGGAGGTGGTCCATTTCATTTCATCGAGGGGTCTGTTCGGGAATTGGCCAGGCAAATCGCATCGGTGAATATATGCACGGTGAGTCCCGCCATCTACCGTCAAATAGCCGCCGCATGACAAAAAGCTTAGTAATTCACTAATAAATCCTCGTAATCACCCGGAAAATAGCTTACACGTACAAACAAATAAATTTCCGCATTTTTACCACAAAGCTGCTAAATTTCACCACTGGACGTGATAGCTCTTCAATAAATGGCAAAAAACCTACACAGCGTACTATTATTACACGTTTTCAGCGAAAAAAAAAAAAAACAGCGCCTTGTTTTATTACGACCGCATGGGGTCGCTACGCAGAACGAGTGGCGGAATTTGAGGTAGAATAGGTGCGGACACGCATTCTTTTACGCTACTCCAGTGACGTCATGGCGGCACCACGGTGTGAGTGCTGCTATAAACAGGAATGCTTTAATTCAGCGACACTGTCATCTTCTGTCGAGCATTTGCGAAACAGAAACTACCTCGAAGCAGGAGCGTCATATGTATGGCAGAGTCCGTATAGAGCAGTGACACGACGTAGTATTATTGTATATAACTCTATGCTGGAGCCTTAATGTGTTAGCTGCAAGGGGCACTGCAGAGAGAAACAGAAGGGCGTCATACTGAAGCCGATGCTGTGAAGAGTGATTTCTTAGACCTAAAACGCGCGATTTTTGTTGTTGGAGAAAACAACGTTATTTTAAGCCTAAGAAATCCGTTCTTCCGTTGTTTTTCCTTCCATTTTTATGTAGTGCACCTTGTAGTTATGCCCTCCAAAACGTCACTGCTCTATATAGGGCCTACAGAGTTTCCATTATAATATCGCAATGGTTACAACGTAACGTCACAGAAGAGTTACTAGCGCAAATAGCGCTCACCGCTTGATGAGGACCGCAGAAACACACACAACATGGCGATGGAAATCGTAGCTTAAGCCGAACCAGAATGGGGTCCAAAGATGCCGATAAATAAACATTGCACTCTCAGCAAACTCCCAAGACAATTCGTGGGATTTTTATGGCAAATGTTGGCTAACACAATTTTAAGTTGTGTGATCGCAACGAACGGTGGCTTATTTGGACACGCAACAACTTTTTTTCTACACTCACAAATCCTTTATGTAACCGGAACAAGATGGCCACTGGTGCGGGTGCAGTTTACCATTATATCGTCCTAGGTCGTAGCGCGTCTTATCCAGTGTTGGAACGCCGAAATTCCGGTCTCATGAAATTTTTGTGTATGTAGAACAAACGTTGTCCGAATGAGCCACCGTAGTAACAGCATGTGTTTCTTCCCATTTGCCCTCAAAACTCGTGCCCTCATGATATAACGCTTGCCGGCTGTTGCTTTCCATAGGATCATGCTCCTCACGTAACGGATTAGTGTATAGAGCAGTGACATTTGCCTCCATATTGGTACCAGATTGGCACCAGTATGGGTTTTGGAGGGCATAACTACAAGGTGCACTACATAAAAGTGGAGGGAAAAACAACGGAAAAGCGGATTTCTTAGGCTTAAAATAACGTTGTTTTCCAACAACAAAAAACGCGCGTTTTAGGTCTTCACTCTTCACAGCATCGGCTTCAGTATGACGCCCTTCTGTTTCTCTCTAAAGTGCCCCTTGCAGCTAACCCATTAAGGCTCCAGCATAGAGTTATATCCAGCTGTATAGGGCAGTGACACAACGTAGTATTATTAACTCTATGGTGGAGTCAGTAATTGGGTTAGCTGCAAGGGGCACTGGAGGGCGAAAGGAAGATCGTCTTACTGAAGCCAATGCTATTAGACTGGATTTCTTAAGGCTATAACGCGCGATTTTTGTTGTTGGAGAAAACAACGTTCTTTTAAGCCTAAGAAATCCGCTCTCAAAGCACTGTCTTGACTAGAAGTGCCGTTGTTTTCCGTTACATTTTAATCTAGTGCACCTTGTAGCTATTACCTCCAAATGGTGTCTTGTAGCCAGTATGACGTCACATGACGCTGCTCTATTGCTGTAAGATAATAGCACAGTATGAACCATCTGTATAAGGTGTTACACGGGTTGCTGCCCAAACTTTATAACTCTTTTTTTGAACTTAACAAATAGGGGAATTCCTTTAAATTGGTAATGGCGAAGCACCATTACGAAGCTGTGAGCAACGCTTTCGCATGTAGAAGTAGCCTATCACGTTCTGGAATGGTTTACCCCAGGACGTTGTTGATGCGCCCTCTCTGGTCTGTTTCAAAAATAGGTTAGATGGACATGTTTGCGGTGAAATAACACAATGATTTTGATTAATAATTAGCTACACTGACCAATGTCTTTACCATTGTCTTTCTTGTATTTCGTCTTCGACCACTGACCTCTAACAATTTTTGGTATCGTTGAAACTTTGTTGTTGTTATTGCGTAGGCTAGCCTATTTTTCCTTGATTTTTGTTTGTTGTTGTTATAAAAAATAAATATAATGATGTATGAAGTATCGATACAATCGCCTGCCGACAAATGGCAAATTAAATAAATCAATAAATCTCTAGTTCTGCATCGCGACCTCATGCGGTCAAATACGGAACTACTGTCGTAACTACTATCTGGGATGATCCGCGTTAAATACATGTTGAATAACTTTAACCCAATGGTCAGGTGCAGGGTATATTAGTAGGTAGTGACGCTTTTCTGAAAAGGTGGGGTAAAGAAAGACCTGCTTCCACCAACGGCACCAGAAGGCAGCACTTGTCTGGTTTTCGTAGGAGCCCAAATTTGAAATAAAAAATGGCGACGTCGTTGCCATGGTAACCATTGTAATAGCGACAAAACTGCGGAAACAGACGAAATACTGGTGCTTGGACATCATCCGAAGTAGAAGAACTTATTCTGTGTTCGATTCAAACTGTATATAGATCGTTACAATAAACATAAACCACGGATGAAGCTCCAGCCTGAACGGGCGATGGTCACGCTTGTCGGGCGTTCTCGGAACATAAAACCATGCGTTATACTTAGCTCCACTCGTAACGACAACCCGTCTTAAAATTGAATGTTGGATTTAAAAAAGTAAAACGATCAGCCAGTTCTGATCTTTCTTAAAATTATTTTAATGTCCTAATCTGAATTATGGTACATTTTAAGCGATTGATTTTGTATTCTTATCGTGATCAATTTGTTTTAGTGACGCTAAATAGTTTTGATCCCCATGATACTTTGCGCTTCCGTTACTTGACGACAGTGCCCTCTGGCGGTAAATCGCTGAAAGCAGGTACTTGTTTCGTCCAAAATGTTTACCGTTGTGTGAGAAAGAGTGGCACTACCTGTATATTCTTCTACCCTGGACAGGTGCGATAAAATACAACCATACTGATACGATTAGCACAGGCGTGCGGCAACTCCACAGCGTTCCTCGAGCGTGCAACGGTGATGTCGACGGCTCATTCAAGCCAAGGCCGACTGGGGTAGAAATTGCGTGTCTGCTGGAAGTTAATGCCTTTTACCGTTACTTTGGTAAAATAGAATTCTGACGACGTTGAATAAAATGGTTTAGTTCTGGAAAACGAAACCTACAGTTTCTCTCCCATGCGACCTAGCGACAAGGGATGGAATATGAAGCGAAGATTTTGCAACCCCCACTAAGCCCAGTTCAAGGATGAAAGCCAGAAGGATGGTTGAATTCGAGGTTTACTTCTAGGACCACGCGGTCTGTACTTAGGGGATGGTCTCGGTGGTTCAAGGATGGTCTAGGTTAGGCGGCAGCATACAGTGGCATACTTCAGGAAAAGTTGTTGGTGGTTAGGGACCAGTTCCCAGAGTGAGGCTTAAGGGAACTGCAGGGTCCTTTTACACACTAAGCTGCAGCCAGCATCCACCACAGGTATTTCCTGTAGTGTATCCCGGTATCCCATGAGCCATCACTGCCAGTCCTAGTATGAGGGAAGGCCTGATCCACCTTGACCACTGATCTCCTAGGGCAAGACCATATACATGAAAGTACATAGCATGACTGAAATACATTATCATCATTAACGAATACATATAACACACAAATATGGAGCCATAGCATCTGAGGAGTGAGGTCCATTAGGGCCCTAGCTTATGGTACAAGACTAAAGATGGAAGGCAGTGGAAACTGTAGGTGCAATTTCAACGTGGACGCCCCCACGTCCCACGGATTTATTTATTAGCTCCTGCTCGAAGATATGTTGATTTTCTATAAACCGGGCCAATCAAACTATGAGCCGACTCGCATATCTCACAACTCGGAAATTGATTCTGTATTAAAAAGTGGGTGCTCACAAGTGGTATATAAATAAACGAAAAACTCCAAGGGTTACCAACAAGGAGGAAACATTCTTCATTCCTTTTCCATTCCTTATCTCCTACGAAAAACCCCTACCCAGCCCACCTCAGGCTTCGACCTTTCTTTGTTTCCTCTTTCTTGCCCCGTTCCCCACACTCACACCAACTTCCCTCCAGTCAGTATTCCCAAAAAAATGTCCAGGCCAATCGTGATCCATTTATATCGGTGGAAGTTAAACCGATCAACTATAAATACAATGTTTGAACGAAGTTTGTCCCGGTGGAAGTAAAAAAAAAAAATAGTTTCGGTAGCGATCAGTCAATGTGACAACATTTAGTTCTCGGAAATTGACCTCCCGTCGTTACAGAACATTGGTGATCACGGGTGGCCAACAGAGATTTGCTCGGGTTTTTTTTCTGCCTCGCTTTTTTTTCTTTCGATTTCTTTGCTTCTGTTCCCTTCCTGCCTGCTATTGATCCTGATCGCAGCCAGCGGAAACCGCGATTACGCCAATCGTTTTGGCTGGCGGGACACTGGACGTCCAGTACCTAACTTTGACCATCACTAAACCCACGATCCTTAAGCCCAGTCTGCACAGCAGTCTCCAGTCTCCTAAATTTCTTTCTTTAGTCTCCTTACCATAGGGAGCCAAAGTATATGGGAGATGTTTGCACTGCAGTCTCCAGTCTCCTAAATTTAGTTTGTTTAGTCGGCTTACCATATGAGAGCTGAAGGATAGGGGAGATGTGTGCAATGCAGTCGCCGGTCTTCTAACTTAGTTTGTTTTCGTCGGATTAGCACAGAGAGCTGTAAGGAGAGAGTTGCTGTTTCCAATGTAGTCTCTGCAGTCACATAAGTTAGTTTGTTCTTGCTTACATAGGAATAGGGAGCCGTTTGCACTGACTCCTAACTTAGTTTGTTTTCATCTGCTTATCATAGAGAGCTGTAAGGAGAGCGTAGCTGTTTGCATTGCAGTCTCCAGACTCCTAACTTAGTTTGTTATCGCCTATATAGGATAAGGGCGCCGTTTGCAATTCAGTCTTCAATGTGTGAAGCCTACACTTAGTGTGTTCTCACCTACTTACGATAAAGCAGCTGTTTGTATTGCAGCATCCGATCGCTTAGTTTGCACCTGAATAGGGAAGCTGCTTAGGATAGGGGAGCTGTTTGCACTGTAGTTCTAGGTCTCCATACTTAGTTTGTTCTTGCCTGCTTAGCATAGGGAGCTCTAATGACAAGGGAGCTGTTACTGTAATCTCCAGTCTCCTAACTTAGTTTGTTCTCGCCTATTTACGAGTCTTCAGGAGACTGTTTGTACTGTATTCTACGGTCTCCAACTTAATTTGTTCTCACCTATTTACTAGTCTTCAAGAGACTGTTTGTACTGCAGACTCCTAACTTAGTTTGTTATCGCCTATATAGGATAAGGGCGCCGTTTGCAATGCAGTCTTCAGTGTGTTCTCCTGTGTTCTCCAGTATCCTAACTTAGTTTGTTCACACCTATTTAGGATAAGGGAGCTGTGAGGATGGGAAGCAGTTTTCATTGCAGTAACCGGTCTCCTAACTTAGTCTGTTCTCGTCTATGTAGTGTAGGGGAGCTGTTTGCATTGCAGTGTCTGGTGTCCTAACTTAACTTGTTATCGCCTACTTAAGGTAGGGAAGATGTTTGTATCGCAGTGTCTGGTGTTTGTAATGATGTGTCCATTGCTTTGGTCTAATAGAGTCGATATTAGTTACTGTTGAACATTTTGGCAGCCAGAAGTCCACCAAATGATCTGTGTACCCCTTTTCCTGAAATCAAATCAGTGTAACAATGTATCCGTTGTTTTGGTCCCCGCAGCTTCGAAGTTGGTTACTGCTGAATATTCAGTATCCATGCAGAAGCTCAACGAATGATCTGTATACCCCTTTTCGTGTAAGTAGACATTATGTTTGCCCAGAAGTGTGTATGCGTCTAAAATCAATTTGTAACTTGTACCCATACTTTTCAGCCAAAATGGTGACAGCAAATAACTTGTTGAGAAACTTTTAAATAATGGTCTATACGCATGATGGGGGGTGCAGTGCTCTACCCGTACTTGACTGACAGAAATGTGGGAATAAATCTGCTACCACTAGGAACACTAACGGCAGTAGAGATGTAAGCGAAGGTTACCTCCATGGTGTATGGATCACTGATCAGTCAACCTCTACTTTCAAAAAGGAGGCATTCGAAAAACAATAAACACAAACACAGTTAATAATTACCAAAGTGTACTGAAAACACTTGATTACCTATGAATTGTCTGCAAGATCACCCATTTTTGATTGGTACGGCAACAGGCTCAGCATAAGCACTGAGTGATCTCCATTTGTTTTCGAAGCCGTTCTTCCCAGAACCCGAAGAAAGTAACACACCACCAGTCAAATCCATCCGTATCAGTGATAGAAGGAACGAGTAAAACTGCTTCCTTGTAGAAAGAACGTTCCAAACACTTATCTACCGATATCTGCATATCTGCCCTCTAGCAACAACACTAGAATGAGGGGGAACACGACAAACTGTGAGGGCTGAGAATCAGTTCTCAGCACTCGATTATTTATGAAACGAAACCCCGTGTGACACCCATTGTGTAAATTTAGTTTTCTTTTAAACGGCAAGTTATTTTCACCGTAATAAATACTGAAAACGGGCAATATAGGCAACATTTCGGGCATCAAAATTCATTAAAACTTGACACCCAATGTGAAAGTTAAAGTAGCTCCTTTAAAAACTTTCTTTCAAATCGGTAGTTTCGGTGGTGCATTTTTGTTTACTTGTGGATGGTTCGTTCTATGTAAAATTTCGGGTGCACCGACAACGACGCCTGCAGAACAGCAAACAAAAAAAAAGGGGGGGGAGCAGCTTTTTCTGAGAACCTTTTACTTCTTTTCGGACGTGCCTTATTTTGTCCTAAGTACGGAGCCTCGAAAAAGCCTTTTTGAAATGTTTTTGATTTCGTTTTTATGGATTTTCTTCACGATGCTGTCTACGAAAAGGGCATGAGGCAAAGAAAGGGGCAAAGGAGGGGCAGGGGGGGAGTTGGCCTTTACAACCAATGCACGGGTGTCTTAACCCGTATGGAATTAACGAGAATCAGAAACAAACATGGCCATACATGCCTCATACAGATGGAAAGACCCATGGGTCAAATGGGTCACATTTTTATCGTGGATCAAGTGTGTCATGGGTCAAGACCATTCACCCACCGACCCACGGCAATTGTTAAATATGTTATTTGATACTTCAATCATCTTACTAGTACTCTTTAAAAATTATTCTTCCAGTTTCAAAAATAGTTTCCCCCAAGAAGGCCTTAGTAAAAACCCTTAGTAAATGCTTCTTCAAAAAACTTGACTGTTTGAAATAACATTGCATGCATTTTCATTCTGCATTTTTTTCATGGCGTGGGATGGGTCACGGTGCGCTCACATTTTGTTCTTTAGCGGGTGGGTCAAGTGGGTCGTGCGTCAAGTTTCGAGTGGGTCGTCAGGTGGGTCATGGGTCGGAAAAAGTGATGCCTCACAATCCCATATTGATTTTTCAGTTTTCTTCAGCCAAGTTGTTTTCTTTTGTCAGTCCTTCACCCTATTGCTGAAACAATACAATTACCTTTTTAACTATTTTTGTTTCAGTGATGCTGTCACGCCTAGCAGTAGACACCATAACCAATAGCTTACCTACACCAGGTTCAAATACAAAAACTGTAAAGAACATTTAAAACAGTTTTGGTGTTTGCAGTGATTTGAGGCAGCAACAATGATTTAGTGGACTTAACACTTCGGAAGCATTGTGGTATCTAAAACCTTACAGAAAAGCTTATTCGTGTTCCTTTGCCGTTTTGACTTTGTTTCAAAGGAACACATTTCAGTTTTTAGTAACTTTTTTTTTGCTTTCTCTCTACCCTTTCTGCGCTCCTTCATAAACCATTTACCGTTTCAGGCCTTTTTTAGACCTCTATCAGGTTTTTAGGCCCTTTCTTAGGCACCACTGTGCCAGCAAAAGGCATTTTTCGAAAAGGTCAGGGGAAATGCCACCCCCCCCCCCTCACTGTGTGCACATGACCTATTGCAAAAGGAATTTACGAAGGGAATTAGAGGAAGTGAATAAATGATGAGACAGTTACGGAATCCTGTTTGGTAAATTTGTTGAATCGATTCGGGAAAACCCGTATCACGAAATCACAATAATGTTAAAGTTTTAGTCAGGGTAGAATAATACATAGGTAGTGCAACGTTTTCTCTCACAACGGTAAACATTTGGGACGAAAGAAGTATACCTGCTTTCAGCGATTTTGCCGCCAGAGGGCGCTGTCGTCAAGTAACGGAAGCGTAAAGCATCATGGGGATCAAAACTATTTAGCGTCACTAAAACGAATTGATCACGATAAGAAAACAAAATTTATCGTTTAAAATATACCGTAATTCAGATTAGGACATTAAAATAATTTTAAGAAAGATCAGAGCTGGCTGTTCGTTTTACTTTTTTTAATGCAACAATCAATATTTTAAAACGGGATCGTCGTTTACGAGTGGAGCTAAGTTTAACACATGGTTTTGTGTTCCGAGAACGCCCGACAAGCGAGCTCATCGCCCGTTAACGCTGAAGCATCATCCGTGGTTTATGTTTATTGTAACGATCTATGTACAGTTTGAATCGAACACAGAATAAGTTCTTCTACTACGGATGTTGCCGACGCACGAGTATTTCGTCTGTTTCCGCAGGTATTGTCGCTATTACTATGGTTACCATGGCAACGACGCCGCCATTTTTTATTTCAAGTTTGGCCTCCTACGAGGACCAGACAAGTGCTGCCTTCTGGTGCCGTTGGTGGAAGCAGGTGTTTCTTTACCCCACCTTTTCAGAAAAGCGTCACTACCTACTAATCTACCCTGGTTTTAGTTAATATTCCTTTCATTTGAATTTTTTTCCATCTTCTAATTGATATTTTTTTTAAAAGAGTAAGGTGCCGGCTGTCGAGGATGCATCATTAGTATACGAAGGTGCTCAAATTTCAGATTCAATCCATATTTCAACCGACAAGCCTTCGTTCCGACTTTTTCTTTCAGTAAAGATACTGCTGAAAGGTTTCCTAGCCGCAGAATTTTCGACGGCTAGGGATCTTGAAGAAACGCAGTACACGTCTCTGCACAGAGTACACAGGCAAAGGGTGTTCGTGACGGGGAAAGTTGTAAACGTCCAACGGGCTATCGCCCCAACGAAGGAAGAATAGGGTTAGCTGACAGACACGCATGAATGGACATCAGACGTCACGTTCCAATACTTCCTCGCAACCAATGATGTGTAACAACATCTCGTCACGTGATGGGAACGTGAAGACGATAGGAACGCGAACGTTTTGGCTTTATCTCGCTTGTACTGGAGCCCTCTTCAAATCCGTTAATAGCTAGCGATTCTCAAAACCAGAAATAGTTTTTTTTTTGACGTGATAGGTTGATGAAATCTATGTCTTAATAAAGCCTGGGCATCTAGGTTGAATAACTAGGACGATTCACGTTGGGTTATATTTTATTGGCTTTGACCCGGTTGGCAGTTTCAGAAGCGTTCCAGGTTGCAGGTATTGCTAATCAATGGCTAGGGTGAAAACGTGGCAGCCTTGGCGTAAATATTAGGGAACATTTCGCAGGGATGCCAGCTACCCGTACATTCCAGATAAACACGAACAAACGTGTGCTGCAAACGGTAAAGATAACCAACCAAAGATAACAGTTTTCGGCTGCACGTAACACCTCCCCCTACTACTACTTACCCCGCCCCAACCATCCCCTCCGTAGTACAATCTGCATGGCTTTGGGACATTATTCCGGCGTCGTGTTTTGGTTGTCCCTGTTTTTTACAGGAAAGAACTTGGAATTTACAGCTACAGATCCAATGCCAATCTGCCCAGGTAGCGATACCTTTCTCAAGCCTTTTTAACGGTCAATACCGTCCTGATAACAAAATGATATCGGTTTCAGAGTTATAGGAAAGTTTGAGAATGGAACAATTCCCTACATAAACAAACTAGGGAGAGACTTGCCAATCTAGAGGGGGCAGAGTAAGGGTAAGGGCTCGTTTACGCAACGAGACCTTCTCGCTCGCCGGAAGCTATTTGCTAGGCAACCGTTATTTATTTACGATTAATTTCCCGTTTCTATTAAATGAATGCGGTAATAGACAACAAATTAAATGTATTATAAATAACAACGCGGACAAGGAACAAAGTACAACAGTCATTTTAAACATTGCTACAACATTGTTGCCATTTCACGCTATTTCCAAAATGTGCTATTCTCGCCGAAAAACAGCTTCTAGCAATGATTAATCGACGGTAGAATAAATAGCTATTCGCAGCGAGAATTCAGAATCCAACATGGCGTCCATTTCGAGATTGTCGAATCGAAGACAAAACATCGAATACCGGCTTTCAGAAATCTGTCCGTCGTCTTGTACTGCAGTAAAAATTCTTTTCTAGTTGTCATAAATCGACGCTGTCGTGTTGCAAGCATCGTACGTCGTCTCGCGAGGCACGAGGAGGAGATTTGCATCCGCGTTGTTGCCATGGTTACTACGTGTAGACAACTCGAAAGCCGCAATAGCGAGAAGCAACCAGCAGATTTAGTATTGACCAAGTAAAAGCTAGTAAGCGAGAAAATTGTCCTTGCGTAAACGCGCCCTAACGCCCTATAGCCGTAAGGAAAATTTACTTGGGATACTTGGTACAATCTGCCTAGCTTTGGGACATTATTCTTGCGGCATGTTGGTTGTCCCTGTTTTTACTGGAAAGAACTTGGAATTTATTGATAAAGTTCCAATGACAATTCGTTCAGGTAGTGAGCCCTTTCTCAAGCTATTTTGACGATACCAATGCAGTTCTGATGTCAAAATGATATCAAAAGGGTTTGGGATGTTTAGGACAGAGTGACACTCGAGCAACCGCCTACGTAAACACACCAGGAGAGAATTACAAGTTCAGTTAATCGCACCTAAAGGACACTAGTGGCTACGCCCTAGCCATGGGGAAAATTTAATTGGCATACTATGTCTAGGGTGACCTTTCCACGTACCACAAAAGTGCATAAATTTGAACAGTTTTGCACAATTCTGCTCAGTAACGTAGCTAAATGCGCAAATGTTTAAAACTTGATTATACGTTTACTTACAACCAGTGGGATAAGACCATAGTTGATCTGTTATGGCAAAATTTCGGGTGGGAGGGTCAATTAGAAAATAAATAAAACTTGGATGTTCAAAGTTATAAACGAATTCTAACAACTTTGAACACCTAAATTCTTTGTGAAGAAAATCAAAGTTAGGCATTAATTAGGAAAATTTTTTACATTTTTTAGCAACTTTAAAAAAAGAATCCGCTTATTTCCATTTTTCCACGTCTCACGGAAGTTGGAAACGACGGCGAACACACATCAAAATGGTGACAATCGACAAGAATGTGACGGAACATGGGTGGCCGGTGACACCAATGACATTCAAGGAGGGATAACCCCCTCAACAGGAAGCAATGAGTAAGTTGGTATGACCAATATGCAAACGGGCTAACACCACCTATTCCCGGCGACTATACGGCGACAAGCCGAGTGCCATACCTGGAGAGTGCCTTTGACGTAGCAAGCAATCTCAGACATAGAGCTGGAAAGGCGTTCGAGGGAAAATTATTGATAAACGATCCTAATTTAGAATGATGTAGACAGACAGAGCCTTCTCTGATCGGGTTTACTAATGCTTTAACGTTAGGCCTAAAAACGTATGAGAAGGCGGCAACTAGCTCATTCATATGTGTCTTGAAGGGTGAATTCTCACTATAGAGCAGTGACACGACGTAGTATTATTGTATATAACTCTATGCTGGAGTCTTAATGGGTTATCTGCAAGGGGCACTGCAGAGAGAAACAGAAGGGCTTTAGTCATACTGAAGCCGATGCTGTGAAGAGTGATTTCTCAAACCTAAAACGCGCAATTTTTTGTTGTTTGATAAAACAACGGTATTTTAAGCCTAAGAAATCCGCTCGCTCTTCCGTTGTTGTTCCCTCCATTTTTATGTAGTGCACCTTGTAGTTATGCCCTCCAAAACCCATACTGGTGCCAATATGGCGGCAAATGTCACTGCTCTATACTGTTAAACATTTCCAGAAAATTGCGATGCAAACAAATGGTGATTTATTTCCAGTTCATCTGCTGCATTGTATATTGCCTACTGACACGAACACGCGTTTCAGATGTAACGATAGACGGTTACGCAATGATTAAATGCCTGAACCAAGGACGGGCCACAAACAAACGGAGAACTACAGGCTCTACTAACTACCCCGTTTACCAAGAATTTCTAGGGTGGGGGAGGAGAATTTGTGACTCTAAAAAGTCCCTATTGAAACGTCTTAGATTCATTCCTATTACTTCCGTGTAAGTTTGCAGAGGGCGCCACGAGTTTTATGTGGGAATTTCTACTCAGTTTTCAGCCTAAAATTAAACTAAACTAAACGGAACTACAACTTGTATTTAATTATCATTTTGTTTAGCTTAGTTGTAATTTATTTTACTTTAGCTTTGGGCTGAAAAATGAGCAAAAATTACCAGATGGAACACGTGGCGCCCTCTGAAAACTCGGATGGAACTAATAGGAATGAATGTAACACGTTTCAGTAGGGACTTTTCAGAGTTACAACTTCTCCTGCCCCAACCCTATAAATTCTTGGTATTACGAAACGAGGGACCACAGCCCGTTTCTTCCCCTCCCACGCCCAGAATCCCCCTCAAGTTTCGAAACAGAGATTGTGAAACAGATATTTCACTTTGTAAATATTTCTCTGAAATTTTTTTTTTTGCCTGTGAATACTGCGTGTGTTGTCTAACAGAAATTTAACTTTTTAACACTTCTTTGAAATGAACATTCTTTCTGAATACTGCATCTGTATTTTCAACTAATTTCCGTTTGTTCCGGGCCGTGCAATTGTCTGTGACCGCATTGTTTGTTGAAGGCATTGTTTAAAGCCCTTCGTTTTCTGCGGCCTTGCAGTGCTGGAAACACCGGTTCTCGTCAGATCCCCGAAGCAGCATTGGGATGGATTGATACTTGGGTGGGTGACCGCCTGGGAATGTGGCTGTTGCAGACATAGGGCCTTAGGGTTTCGGGCAGATGACCAGGAGTGGTTAACGCTCGTTAAACCCTTTGAAACCCTTCGTTTTCTAAATTCAAAATCAAATTTTCTAAAGCGACACGACTCCTTGTGAACCTACAGCAGTGGAAAAGGACGTTAATTCGAATATTTCCGTTTTTTCACCCTCCCATTTTTTCTCCCACTTCTCCCTACTTATCTCTCCCCTCCTCTATCACCCCTCCTCCACGTTCTTTCCCATGCCTATCTTCTCCTTCCCCCTCCTCCCATCTATTCCCCAACTCTTCTTCTCCTTTCACCCCCTCTCCTCCTCCTTTTTCTTTTATTTTTATGTGGCATCATACCCGGCATTGCCGGAGGTTTGTGTCGCCCGTGGTTGTTTCCCAGTTTTCGGTTGCTGCTGTTTGAACGTTAACAGCTATACAGGCAACATTTCTTCCTGTAATACTCCTCTTCTCCTCCCGTCCTCTACCTCCTCTTTCTCCTGCCCCATACCTCCCGTCCTCACTCTCCCCTCTCACTCCCTTTGCTATCCTCCTACCTGTCCCTCCTCTTCCCTTCCTCCCCTTTACTGCACGTAGATGAATTTGGATGGGTGAATTAAACACTGCCCCTCCCCTCCTACTCCCCTCCTTCTTTTGTAAGATTTTGCAAAAAGTGATTCGATCTCAAACAACGCTCAAACAACCCCTAAGAAACTACCCGTTAACTTGATATTTTCACGAGCAGAGCAAAAATACCCCCCTAGTGCTACATTAAAGTTTTCCGGTCGCTTTCCGTTCTTTTCGCTGTCCGTAGTTGGAACTGCAGTTTCATGGCATCTGACCTCGCCATTTAATATTGCAAATATTGCATTATGCATTGTGGTAATAAATTTTAAATGGTTTAATTTTAACTGAAAACGACGACTTCGCCTTGCAAAGGTCAAGCTTTGGAAGATTTCAAGTTGTTAGATTTTAAGGAGAATATGGAACTGTGGATTGAGAGGGAAAAAAAGTTGCTCAGGTGGGGGGGATGAAGTGAAACACGTTTTGCCTTGCGAATTGAGGCCTTATCACTTGCGTGAATTTGGATTTGTGGGTCTGTTTGCGTGCGAGTTTTTCAGTCGGGTAAATGGTAATGTCAATTTTGTTCTGATTTAGATTTACTGACAAGGGAGTTTTCTTTGGTGCATGAAGAATCGAGTTCGAAGATGCAGTTGTAGAAGTTGTCCTGAAAATCCGGATTTTCTCCAAAATTTGTCCCGAAATGTTCTTATTTTTCACATAATGTTCTGAAATTCCTGAAATTTGAAAATTTGTTCTGAAATGTCTTTATTTTTACATAATATCCTGAAATTCTGATTTTTGAAATTTTCCCGTGAAATGTCCTTATTTTTAACTAATGTCCTGAAATTCCTGATTTTTTAAAAATTTGCCCTGAAATGTCCATATTTTTAACATAATGTTGTGATATTCCTGAAATTTATCGAAATTCTGAAATTAATCTCATTAAAAAATAAAAAGGAATTATTATGTGAGCCTTCATTTTTGTACCGGCACCAGCATAATGTACGGTGATATACGATAAAGTGCTAGCACAGCATCGTTCAAGAAATTCGGGAGAATGCTTCTGATGATGGATTACGGCGGTTGCCACGCAACATGTTTAGTCAACCAGCCACCATGTGTTGATCAGTCAGCGACATGCCATAGTTGCCCGTCACGTGACTTCCGGCAATGTTCGGCGCTACATTTTAAAGTGTCTTTTAACGAACTAATACTCAAACAGTGCCAAGAGATGCTAGGTTCAACAAGGACTGGCTTCACAAGAGAGACACTACATTAACAGATAATGTTAAAGTGTGCGCGGCCTATCTTGAGTTCGCTGCAGAAGGAACACAGATACTCGATTGTACGTTTTTAGTAGCAGAGTGCCTTGTTGATATCCAAAATGGTTACAAAAACAATGGCGGCCGTCGATTAAAGCCGCCCCCTCCAGGAAGACGTAGCCGCTCGTAAAATACTTCCAAGACTCAAGATACGCCGAGCGCACAATAGGGTTTCAGTATACGACATTTGGTGCCAGGGAATAAAACACGACCCCTACCAGTACCCGAGGTGTACTGTTTGTGGTTAAATATTTTTTTGAAAATTTGAATAAATGTTTTGAAAGTGTCCTAAAATTTGGTTCAAATGATGTCCTAATTTTTTTTTATACCGACTTCAACCACTGAAGATGAAATTCGAACCTCACGTATTTTAAGGGTGGGTGGGAGGCGAAATTCAGGGCAGAGAACTGGGGAGAAATCATAACAACTGGGACAGCAAACCACTTCCCCGTGGAGCACTGGGCAGAAATCATAGACATCTGCACGGTGAATACAGAAAAACTAATTTACAGGGTGGTCGTAAATTATTTAACTGATAAGAAAATAAAATTAAAAAAAACTGTGGTTGCACATAAAAACAAGCGGTTTTAAAAAAATCACTTTGGACTTGAAAAGGTTTTTCTGGTTGCGCCGTACTTACGAACACATTAACAGAGGGCGCTTCAATCGTGGTAGAATCCAAAATGGCGTCCCCCATAAAATAAATTTAAAAAACACAATGCATTGTATGGTTGGCCGAATCAAAGTCGCCCACTGTTCAACGAGAGTTCAAGACTTGCTTGAACAATTCTTGACCCCCCAACAATTAGAAAACAGGAAACCAACAGTTATTTCAATAAGATGGTGCTCCGCCGCGCTGGAAACTAAATCTTCGAAAGACAATAGAAGGAGCGCTTCCGGATTGTTGAATTCGTGGGGATCTTGTTCCTGTTCCGGGTTCCGGTACACACGGGTAGGATCCTGTAAATTTACCCCCTGGATTTTTAGCATGGGATTGATTAACGCTAAGTAAACAAACCGTTGCGCGCGGACTTGATGTGAAGTAACGAGAGAAGTATTGAACGAAGTAAGCAGTCTGCATTAAAGACTGGCCTTGTGAGGAAACAAGATACAATATTATGAAAGAAAGAAAAGACAACTGCCCCCGACCTGGACTCGTACCCAGGACTTCCCGTTTGCTAGCCTGGCGCTCTAACCACTGCGCTACCGGGGCGGGTACTGGCTACAGGCACCAGCCGAGCTAAGTAGCTGTTCAATCTTTCTCAGTGGTGACCTAGAGATCACAAACATACATACAAGGAGGGAGAGCAACATTGCTTCTGGCCTCTACACTAGAAATAACGCAGTAGTAAACAAAGAAGAAATCACAAGGTAAAGCGTAAACGAAGTAAGCAGTCCGCATTAAAGACTGGCCTGGGTTCGAGTCCCAGGTTCGAGTCCCAGTCGGGGGAGTTGTCTTTTCTTTCTTTCTTTCTCAGGTTAGTGTATTGTGAATCCTCTGCCAGTCTTTAATGCAGACTGCTTACTTCGTTTACCCTTTACCTTGTGATTTCTTCTTTATTTATGAGAAATACTAGCATCGTAACCGGCTTCGCCCGGGGATTTCTTTGACCGGTGGTTGTTTCCCAGTATTTGCTCGGTGCTGCCTTATCGTTCACTACAACAGTCGATTTTTGTTTGTGTAACACTCACCCTATCCGCCAATCCTTTCCCTCCCCTCTCCCCTCCTTCTTTTATCCCGTCCTCTCCCTCTCCTCTTGGTTTCCTTCCCTTCCTCCTCTTTGCTATACGTAGTTGTGCATGACGTCATGTAATACTTGCCCTTGAGATTACCACGGTGTTTGGTTAGAAGGATAATTGTTAGAGCAAATTGTTATTCGAGGCAACAATGTGCCAATTTCAACTTCTTTTCAGGGCAACAACGTCCCAGTTTCAACTTCAAGCCAAAGAATTGACACACTCACACGTTTTCATTGCTCCCCTTCCGGGGGTCGTTGCGGTTGCTTCATTTCTGCTACGAGACTTTGGTTTATAATGTAAGATGATAGAAATTTCGTTTCGAATCTATGTCTCTTTAATTGTCATCAGGCTGAGTTTGAATTTTTTATTTTAACTCCGTCCAAGTGAGTGTAAGAGGAACTTGGCGATGACTTTAATTAAACGTTTGTTTTGCCCTACATTTAAAATGTCGCTGAGCGTGAGCGGTGAAGTCAGCCTAAATCGTCTTCTTTCAAACTAAATAGTGAATAAAAGCAGCCTTAGACGTACACTAATCAACGCCAGTGTTGTAATTAGAATCGTACAAAAACAACCATTCGCTCCCGAACAATACGTCCTAGAGGGGGTCGACCTAATCCAATTGCCATTTTCGAATTATACGGACGCCCCAAGGGGAACATGGCTTTCTTTCAATTTTTCTCTTCACTGGCTATCCCTTTTGTAATTCGGGGCGAACTTCAACGCCCTAACCTTAATTGTTTGGCCTCTTCGATTGCTCCCCGCCCCCCTCCCCAATCTCCAGGCCAGGCGCTGGCTGATCAACTCGCATTGACCGGGCGACATTTAATTAATCACCGAGAAACAATTGGCAATTCAATGCATACTAATTAGCTCACCCGCTGTCAGAAATACACCCCTGATGAAATTAAAAGTGTCTTCGGTAAATCTCTTAACAAGGAAGACGAGTTTCTGAGAACGGCAGAAAGGATAGGTGAATGGATTAGCAATTCGGCGCATCTATTTGTACCACGAATATCAGGGGGGAAAACAAGGATTAGCTCGTTTGTTGACTATCAATGTAAAAACAAGCAGTCACAGCGACTACTTTGTCGCAACCGGTCTTCTGTATAGTTCCGCCACTTCCAATGATGAGGCGCACACCTCTATCACGCATTGCAACAGCGATCTCTGTTATATAATCTAAAAACAGTACCCACCACAATTGCTGGTTAAAAATGTGTTAGCTTTTAGGCCTATTTTACATTTTAGGAGTAATTGTCAGCTTTCAGGCCTAATTTTTACCTGCAGTTTTAATTTCGTAAGTAGCAGCTAACGGAGATTTGGATTGTACAGCAAACCTATTCAGACATGCAAAATCCATTCGGCCTCACTCGCCTCGCTCATTCGGCCAATGACTACTTGTAGATCTACTGCGAGTATCCTTCTATTTTTTTTATGTTTGAGGGCCCTATTTATTTAAAAAAATGTTTTGGCATTGTGCTTCTCATAAATTGCCAACCCACACTGCTTCCGTACATTAGGCTTACTAATGCCATACTCGTTGCCGAGCTATGCGTCAGGTGCCATTGAGTTAACTGCAAGGGGCACATGCAGGCAAGGAACAACTAGTCGAGTATTTCTTAGGCCTAAAAACGCGAGATTGTTTTTATTTGTTGGCAGATACTGCAGTTTTCAACAAGTGGAATCGTTTCTTAACCGATTTATGACCTTAATACGTGTTTCGCAGCGGATTGGACAGTATAACCTTTCTTAAATCGCAATAAAGCCGCTCTCACAGCATCGACTTGATTAAATACGACGTTGGTTATCAAGGTCCATCCAGTCCCCGTTGCAGGTAGCTCAACGACCGGCTCCAGAACGCTAGCTCCGTAGCCAACATGTCGTTATTGCCGGTACTCTATACGATGATGCATTCTTCAGAAGTGATCGCAAGTAGTTGAAGCCCGGTGGTGTTTGATGCACCGTTTGCCAACACTGGGGGGGTTTGCTCTTTCATGTGTTTGTTGCGGAAGGCGTGTATCCCGTGTATTAGTTTTTGCGCATACTCATTAACATGTGCTGACTTTCGTTCGCTTTGCTCACTCAATCAGCGCTTCCTTAGACCCGGACGCCATACACTTACATATACATATTTCCACCAGTCATTTTTTTTCTGGAAGAGGTAGAAAGTAAACAGCGTTTTCAATATTTAACCGAGGTCCACAATGATAGAACCTTAGCAAGCAGTTAATACGTCATTCAGCGTGATGTGGCATGCCCCGACATCACCCAGCATGTCCCCGTCCCCTGAATCCTTGGGTTCGTGCACGCTATTTTTCTTTACTTGATTGCGGGCATCGTAAATAGCGTTTCCCACATTTAACCGAGTTTCACTAACCCTTTAATTTTAATCGTCCACAATGACAGAACCTTTTGCCAGCGGTTTAAAATTAACAGTTCTATTTACCTGAAGCGTTGTTTTATCCATTAAAGTTGTAACGTTTTCAAAGGGTTCAAAGGGTTTAACGAGCGTTAACCACACCTGGTCATCTGCCGGAAGCCTTAAGGCCCTATGTATCGTTTTCAGTTTATTGCCAACAATTATTCCGTTTACAGTCATTGAATGCCCTCATGATTAGAAGTTTAAATTATCAGTTTACTAGCATCGTACCCGGCTTCGCCCGGGGATTTGTTTGACCCGTGGTTGTTTCCCAGTATTTGCTCGGTGCTGCCTGATCGTTCACTGCAACAGTAGATTTTTGTTTGTGTAACACTCCCCCTTTCCGCCAATCCTCTCCCTCCCCTCTCCCCTCCTCCTTTTATCCCGTCCTCTCCCTCTCCTCTTGGTTTCCTTCCCTTTCTCCTCTTTGCTTTACGTAGTTGAACACGTACCCGGGTCCCGTGCTTGTTTGTTTGTTCTCTTCTAGGATCAGTTAATGCGTAATCGTATACTTAATGGTAACAGCTCACTTTGCCCCCCCCCCCCCCACTCCCAGTCTTTCTCTGTGGCTTAAGCGATGCATACCATGTGAAAAAGAAGTGTGCATGACGTCATGTAATACTTGCCCTTTAGATTACCACGGTGTTTAGTTAGAAGGATAATTGTTAGAGCAAATTGTTAGTCGAGGCAACAATGTGCCAATTTCAACTTCTTTTCAGGGCAACAACGTCCCAGTTTCAACTTCAAGGCAAAGAATTGACACACTCGCACGTTTTCATTGTTCCCCTTCCGGGGGGCGTCGTTGCGGTTGCTTCATTTCTGCTATGAGACTTTGGTTTATAATGTAAGAAGATTGCCAACAATCATTCCATTTACAATCATCGAATACCCTGATTATTAAAAGAGATTGTTGTTGAATAGTCACCATCCATTCCGTATTGATTGTGCAGGTTGGTGGCCATCGTGTCCTTTTTACAACACTTGCTGTACTAAATAATTTTTAATAATGTAGATGACCTTGAAAAAACATGTCAAGGCCAACCATCAATTTCTCTTCCTTCACGTCCAAACGGGATCAGGTTTCATTTCATGCTTGAACACCGTACGAAAATTGCGGGAACATTTTTAATCATCCTACGATAGATCGTCAACATGAGCAGCCTAAACGACACGGAACGCTCGAACCATTTTAAAGTACGCTTGTTTACGTACTCGACAACCTTCGAAATTTTCCATATTAATTATCGTGAAACGTGTAATACAAGCACTTATAGACGTAACCTCATCGACAAAATGTGCAGCGTAGTGCAAGTAATGGTCAGTAAAGTGATTGAGCGTGTCTGCATAACTTCTGGCCTTCCGCTCGAACCAATTACGCTAATGGGGCTTCAGAATATAGTCGAACTGTTACTGCGGTCGTTAAGACCTTGTAATTCTAGCCTTAGCCACCAGCTGAAGCTGCTCGCCTCCCACGTTGATTGATCAATCACGGCCTGGTTGTAAAAGACGGGAGTTATGGCGACCAAAACGTTTATTGCGTTCAGTCTAGATTTAATGGAAACACGGAAAGGCGGTAGTGCAGCCACCGCCAAGCGGGTTTTCTGGCTTCGGCGTGCTCGATTGGTCCTTGCTCTCTGTCCGTGTGCAAAAATACCACGATGTTTACAGACGAACTGCAGGGCTCCTATACTTGTCGTAAAATTCGTAAAATTTGAAATAGTTTTGGATTTTAACGAAATGTCATAAATTTGTCATAATTTGTGTCGTAAATATCGTAAAATAATAGAAATTTTTAGAACATACCGTAAACAAATTCGCACTAAGGGCACGACCTACGAATGACCCAAACAGGAATCAAGATTTCTAAAGATGCCTTGTCTCTTCCCCCCCACCCCACCTCCTCTTGTAATGTTTGCAAGGTTTTGAAATAACTTCTGTCTTCCAAAAAAAAAGTGTGGGGCACAAACAAAGTTTAAAAACCACATGTTTGAATGTTTTCAAGAATATGTGATTCCGTTCCTTTCATTGAAACTGTATTGTATTTTCAAACATTTGGAAACGTTCACATTCCACAGGTAGCCTGAGTAGTCATAAGAAATGCTTATTTAGGTGCAAAGGCGTGGGTCAAGTTATTTTGGACCTTAGTTGGGTGGGGTAGGGGGAGGGTGGGGTAGAGTTGTCAAGATTTTTCTCAGGACCTTTGAGGGTATCGCCAAGTGGGTTAGAACAAAGAAGTTGGTTTAAAATAATGTTTTTCTTAAAGGTGCTTTTTCACCTTTTCAACGCCGTGGAATCGCCGTAGAATCGTCGAGCAATATGAAGAAAATAAGGGTAAATTAAAAATGGAACAACACTATTCGCAGCAGCGCCGCGATTTTCACAACTAAAAACGAGGATGGCCCTCATCAGCCTATTGGATGACGGAGAAACTGAAATGTGGATGCTGTGTTTCGAATATGGGCAAAGCTATCGTAGTGGTGAACATGCGCCTTTAATTGGGTTAAAAATGTAAAAAAAAAAAAAGATGTAGATTTGTCACAAAATGATGATAAAGTTTGGATCCGTTTTGTCATAAAATTAAAAAGCAAAATTTTCAATTTAGGCGTGGTAGCCCTGAAACTGGTTTGGAGACCTACTGATACCGTTACCTTTTAGGACTGACCGATATCAAGGCATTAGAGCGGCCTCTAGCAAAAAATGAAAGCGGAATTTGGTATGTTTACCAAAATAAACTGAAATTTTTTTTCACCCGTAAAAGCAGATTTTTTTAGCATAAAATACGTGCGATAATTTTTTCTATCCAAAAAAGAACCTAAATTTTTTTGAAGCTGGAATTTTGTTTTTACCAACAAAAGTTAGCATTTTTTATTGGTACCGCACCAAAAAAAACGAAAATTTTTTATACCGAAAAAAGGAGAATTTGTTGTACCCAAAAAAAAAGGTTAAAATTGAAAATTGTAAATTTCTTAAAGACATTTTTGAAGGCAGTATACTAAATATCTGAAAAAAAAAACGCTGAATATCCGGCAGTGGCATTACCAATTTGAAAAGAAAATTTGGTAATATTTTATCTTGGTTAATAACTAACAGTAGTTGATCTAAACTGTTACCTGCATCGCTCTAGAAGTTACGATTCGAACAACATAGTTGCAATCACTGTTATCGCCGGACCGGTATTTTATGAAAATGTGGCGTTTTAGGGATGTAAAATATGAGTTATTCTTTCCAAAGTAATTCGCCCCACGAATTCTTTAGTCCTAGTAAAAATGTTTCACAAATTTCACGTCCCTTGCTATTGGTTGACACAAACCGGAAATGGCATGCAACAGCGCACAAACGAACTTTTAGCGACTAAAATATTAGTTTCTTCAAATTAAGTCCGATTACAAAGATATTGCCAGTTTCCTTTACTGGTTCCGGTCGAGTTCTTGCACGGGCTGGTAGTCAACCCCTTCTATCGCCGCCGTGAAATGAGATTCTGGCATGATGAATAACTGGGCCTAGAGTCGGGAAGCAGGTCTCGCATCTTCTACCATCGTCAACCTTAGGGAGCGTTCACAATAACTTTACGGAAAAAATTAGTGTGTTACGCAACACTTTGTCATATTCCCCCCTCAAAACTCATGGTAACATATTTGCTCCTCCTGTTCCCCTCCAGGCGTTACGTAATTTGTAAACGCTCCCTTATGACGAGCCATTGAATAAGAAAGGACAGTTGCAACATTAATTGGAGCTGTGACATTGAGAACTCATATATCGTAGTTTTTAGTTATTTTTAGTTACGTATGTATATTACGTTAAAGTTTTTACAATGGTCACGATTTTCAAATTCACCATGAAGTTACAATCGTCTTGAAATGAAACAGATATTTAACTTCGTGGCATTAAACGACAATTTCTTCCTACTTTAGACATTGAAAGTGGAAGCGAAATAGCGTTTGATAAAACGACTTCTTGCGGCGAAAACCGGGACAGAATTCTTTATTATTATTTTTTTTTGGTGAGGGGAGGGGGTGGGAAGGGCACAGAATTACATACCCAGTAACCACAGATAGTTACTAAAGATAGATCTGTACCAATAACTCGAAAACGAGCTATTTTTGCAAAAGTGGTCACGCAAGTCCTTTATTTCCTTAACAGATGTCCTTTATTTCCCACAGCAATCAGCTCCCTCCAAATTCTCTCACGGTTCCGCAAGGTTCTATTGTTAGGCCTTTACTGTTTTCTTTATGAATGTTACTTCGGCAACATCGATCACATTGGAACAGCGAGAAAAACATCGAACTGAGCGTGTCTCAGTCCGGATAGCTAGACTTACTAAGGCGCACGTATTGTAAAAATGTTGCTGATACAAATAATTCTCATTATGATTTGCGGAATTCTGAGGAATGAAGCCGAGCTTGCGGTGAATTACCGACGTTTTGAACTGAAAGGAGAGAACCAAATTCCGAACGCAATTCCGACTGGTGTTTCTATTGCTGAGGATATAAACGCTTGCTCTGCGAGATGTTCCCAGGACAGCCTCTGCCAGTCGTACTGCTACGGAAACTCTAAATGCAGTATGTTCCACAGCGTGGAAACCAATTTGAAAAGTTCACCTGGCAACTTGTACTACGCTGTCTTTCGACCGGTACCCCCGAAGATTTGCACCTTGTGTCCGTATGGAGAAGACCAGAAAATATACGTGTTTGGTACGTATCCGAGATTATTGGTTACTAAAGGAAGCCCGTGCTACGCACGGCTGGTGTTAGATGCACCATTTCCAATATTCTGCATGTTTCACCGAATTAAGTTTCTTCACTCCCATTTCCCGCGCACACTGGCCAAGAAACGCTTTCACGGAATTAAGTTTCTTCAATCCAATTTTTGCGCACACTGGCTGACAAACGCTGATTTTCGTTAACTTTGCTCACTCAATCAGCGCATCCCATGGCACAAATCACTGGATGCACCATTTTATAAATTGGCATGCACAAGCATCGTTCCCGGGCACAACGCAGCCCGGATCCGTTTTCCCGTTAGCCCGGAGCTCAGCTCCGAAAGCCGTCATCTGCGAATTAAATAAGCCATAGCATCGTTTCCAGCTGCCAATTTAATTCTACCCATCAACATTCAACGGTGCACCAGGAATCGTTAGGCACCGGCCTTTTACCTTTTTTCTTACCGGCTCAACCGGGATCCAGAATTATTACGTAGACTAGCATCGTACCCGGCTTCGCCCGGGGATTTGTTTGACCCGTGGTTGTTTCCCAGTATTTGCTCGGTGCTGCCTGATCGTTCACTGCAACAGTCCATTTTTGTTTGTGTAACACTCCCCCTTTCCTCCAATCCTTCCCTCCCCTCTCCCTTTCTCCTTTTATCCCGTCCTCTCCCTCTCCTCTTGGTTTCCTTCCCTTTCTCCTCTTTGCTATACGTAGTTAAACACGTACCCGGCTCCCGGCTCCCGTGATTGTTTGTTTGTTCTGTTCTAGGTTCAGTTAATGCGTAATCGTATGCTTAATGGTAACAGCTCACTTTGCCCCCCCCCCCCCACTCCCAGTCTTTCGCCGTGGCTTAAGCGATGCGTACCGTGGTGAAAAAGAAGTGTGCATGACGTCATGTAATACTTGCCCTTGAGATTACCACGGTGTTTAGTTGGAAGGATAATTGTTAGAGCAAATTGTTATAGTCGAGGCAACAATGTGCCAATTTCAACTTCTTTTCAGGGCAACAACGTCCCAGTTTCAATTTCAAGGCAAAGAATTGACACACTCTCACGTTTTCATTGTTCCTCTTCCGGGGGTCGACTTTGGACTATAATGTAAGATGTGTTTTTTCGCCCCCCCCCCCCCCTTCCTTCGCTCCCAACCCGCGCAGAAGAATTAAGAATTCTCGCCAGGTTTTCGCAGCGTGAATTCGTTATCAAACGCTAATTTTCTCTGCCACCCATTAATCTATTTAACCGTAGAACACAGTTTTTGTTTGTTTGTTTGTTTGTGTGTCTGCAGGGGAATCTGGATGAACCTCATTCTGTTGAAGTCCGCAGTGGAAATCTCGATAATCTTTATTCTCTTGAAGTCCGTACTTTTGGGCGACTGGACGGTGGGCGACTGCTAAAGGCGACTGCTAAAGGCGACGTCAATAATTGCCAGATGTAGTGACGTCGTAGAAGGCCATAGAATAGTGGCAACATGCAAACGTGAAAGCTTGGGTGACTGCTAACGGTGGGCACGGTGGCCTGATGGCTAGCATCCATGACTGTCTCATTTGCTAGAGGTCACGGGTTCGAATCCGGCCTCAGCCAAACCAGGCATTTTCGGGAAGAGAAGGGCCCTGTGGTGTCTCATGCTCATGTCGATGGTTGCATGTAAAAGAACCTAGGAATTTCCGATTGGATTTACCTAGCAAAATTGTCTCTCTCTCTCTCCTTCTGGCGCCGTGGGAGCGCAGCAAAAAACTACAGCTAACGGTGGTGCTTAATTTTGATAACTGTTTGATAACTGTGCAACAGAAACTGGCATTTGCACAGTAACTTCACAAACGGAAAATCACAACAATGCTCTGTAAGACTGGCCATCTACGGGGGGGGGGGGGGCCCCCTGGCTGCTCTAGTATGTTTAATGTCTAAAGTATTATTCACTCAATGGGATGAAACTGGCGTATGATGCCGCGAGTTTAAATGTCACATGTTTCATGCGAACTTTTCATACACGATTGTAACTTCACAATAAAATTGAAAATCGTGCCACTATTTTAAACACTTCGACGTAACACATGTTACATGGAACTGAAAATAAACGATTACCGAAGCGTTAATATAAGTACATGAGTCCTCGATATCACGGGTGGGGCCCGATAACGTAATTCTTGCTCGCCGAACGTTATTTGCTAGTGAACTGTTATTTATTACGATTTGCTTCCCGCTTTTCCTAAAGGAATGCTGTAATAGATAACAAATCACATGTATTATAAATAACAGTAAACATTGCTACAGCATTGTTGTCGTCAATGGTGCCCAGAGGGGAGGGGGAGGCTTCTGTGAGGGGCAACCCCACAATGGCATTTTAGGGGTGGGGTGAAAAAATATCGATGAATTTATTATGTAACAACAACACATCGCCAATATCACAACGTAACATAATCCGTCAATAGTCGACACAAGACATAAATCTAGAAATATACAGTAAAAAAATATGTTTTAGGTGATAATTCTATACACGCTTGAGTATTGATTGAAAACAAAACAGAACAATACATGCTGTTGCAGCACCCTGCAGTGATGACGGGATAGAAATAAAACGTGTGAAAATAACATGGGAGAAAGTGTATGTGTGTGTGTGTGTTGGGGAAGGGGGGAGTGATACCCCAACCTCTAGTCCAAGTCGGAAATATAGGAGTACCATTTTTTTTTAAACTGGGGGGGGGGGGGCTGAATTCTCACTGGACCAGGAGGGATAGACACCGCTGGTTGTCAATTCATGCTATTTCCAAATTTTGCTATTCTCACTCAATGAACAACATAGCAGATCGGATCAGATAACGGGAGTCATCAGATAGATGACGGTAGAATAAATAGCTGCTCTCAGCGAGAAACCAAAATACAGCATGGCGTCCATTGCGGGGTTATGGTCGGAATCGAAGACAAACCACCGAATGCCGGCATTCAGAAATTAGGGCGCGTTTACGCAGCGACTCGCCTTTGCATTCTCGCAGCTAGAACTCAGTCGCGATGGCAAAGGTGACATTGCCATGGTAACAACGCTAAATGGATTAGCTAAATCCGACATCGTTTGAGTAAATACTTGCAGTCTTATAATCCGTGCCAATAATATAAAGAATTCCTCATGACGAAACAGTTTTCCCAAACGCTTCTGAACTCACGTTATTTGCTGTTTTCGTTGCGAGGCGGCAGACATAAAACCGCCGCCATGTTGGAATTTGAGATGATTTCTAGCTTCTAGCTGCGAGAATGCAAAAACGAGTGGTTTTTTTGCTGTCACGTTGCACGCATCGTACGTCGTGTTGCGAGGCACGAGGAGGAGATCTGCATCGTGGTTACTGCGTGTAGACAACTTGAACGCTGCATGCTCCGGTAAAGCCGCCAACAGATTTCGTTTTAAGCAAGTAAAACCTAGTGAGCGAGAAAATTGCCCGTTGAGTATTAACCCGCCCTTACTCGCCGAGCGAAAACTGCTGTAATATATTAGTTTATTTTCTACTAGCATCGTACCCGGCTTCGCCCGGAGATTTGTTTGACCCGTGGTTGTTTCCCAGTGTGTGGTCGGTGCTGCCTGATCGTTACCTAAACAGAAATTCTCTTTTAGGGTCAGTTAATGCGTAATCGTATGCTTAATGGTGACAGCTCACTCCCCCCCCCTCCACTCCCAGTCTTTCGCTGTGGCTTAAGCGATGCGTACCGTGTGAAAACGAACTGTGCATGACGTCAGCCCTTGAGATTACCACGGTGTTTGGTTAGAAGGATAATTGTTAGAGCAAATTGTTAGTCGAGGCAACAATGTGCCAATTTCAACTTCTTTTCAGGGCAACAACGTCCCAGTTTCAACTTCAAGCCAAAAAATGTACACACTCGCACGTTTTCATTGTTTCCATTCCGGGGGGTCGTCGTTGCGGTTGCTTCATTTCTGCTATCAGACTTTGGTTTATAATGTAAGATATTCGCAAGGATATACGATTTCTACCCAGTGCCTTTCCCCGAATTTCGACCTCCAATCTTAAAATATTCGACGCATGAATTTCAACTTCGTACTCATGATTTTATTGCAGGGTAACCCCCTTGTTGCGAAATGTCGTCCAACTCAGAACAAAATTGCGAATGTAATAATTTATGAAACAAACCACTCGTAGACAAACAATCACACAAAATCTCAATTCAACCCGGTATTAAGACCTCGCTTTAATCGATCCAATAACACATCAAAAAAATTACAAGTAACACACACAAAAATACTAGATGTATCCCCAGCGTAACATACATCGGTCCATCTGGTTCCAGCATGAGTGAGAGGTCCACCTGCCCCCCTCCTCCCCCTTCCCTCAGCGTGGTATCCGACCCCCCCCCCCCCCCCCCCCCCCCCCCCACGGTATCCCCGTTCACTCCCACAATCCCTGCCCCCACCACCATGATTATGTGGTCTGAATACGCCATCCCATATAGCTTGTTTTGTTGTCTCAGGGAAGCAAATAGCCTTTTCAATGGAGGGCGCCACTCTGATTCTCAGTGTGGCTGAATTGCCTGTTTCCCCGATTTGGTACCAAACGCGATAAGCCCGCAACAACGAAACTATAAGACCGACTTTGAAACTATTGAACTCGACTCTAATACACAGCATTACTGAAGCAATATTTCTTTTGTTACTGATTGTTACACGGCACATCCGTTCACATTGTCGCCCGCTCGCCCGTTTTCTGTGCTACCGTTCCAAGAATGCACCCACTGGCCCTCTTTCATTGCTGCCCGCCTTTAGTTAATTTGAGAATTTTCATTGGGTGTCATAATGAATGATGAATTTGCTTTGGTGTATGCATCTCACCCCAAATAAACGTTTTATTGTATGTCTCAGAAGTCCTGAACCAGGTAGGCCTATATGGTATAGGCCTATACTACACCCAGAGGTAAGTCCTGAATTCTAGTCCTGGGTTTGAGTCCAAGGCCTACATTTGCTACTCCCATTAGGTGGATATTTTGCTCATATAGTTTGCTGATTTGTAGACCTTAGGCCTAATATGGTGTAGGCCTACATCTTATAGGCCTATACACTGTATAGGCCTATACCATATAGGTCTACCTGGTTTAGGACGTCTGAACCATACTGTATAGAGTGGGAATATTATTCGGATAAAACTAAATCGTGTAAAAGCGTAGGCCTATAGTCCAAAAGAATGCTTTATAAACATATTTATACACATTCAAAAGGCAATGCGTTCTAGAGCGAAGAATCAGATTGAATCATTTTCGTCTACTTTACAGTGTTTATCGACCTTTAAGCCCCCAAATGGTCTGCATTCTGTGTCTGTAGGGGTGCGAATCTGTGAAAAATCTGTCTTATTGCCCATATACAAAATAATATTTTCTTAATGAATTCCCAATTTTTAGTCTTGCGATTCGAATTTGTCCAAAAAAAATAATAATAATAAAGAGGATTAAAGTTGACGAAAAATGGAAAACTGTGGGAGAGCTAAACCAAAATTAGACTGAACAAATTCTTCTAAGGGAAGCTGGGGAACTTTGGGGTTAAGTTAGGGAAAAGAGGCTTGTTTAGGTTGGGGGGGGGGGGGAACCTAACCACAATTGGGCCTACTAAAGGCCTAAAAGCCAAAAATCCCCCTAACTAGGAAACCTAGCAGGGAATGAAGAGGACCAGACAGTTGGCTGGCCCGAAGGCTTTCTGATTTTCCATGCTGGCCCCCTTGCTTAAATATGTTTTGCTAACCCCTGACAACCGCGAAATAGCCAGGGTAATATGGGAAATGGAAGCTTCTAGAAGGTTCTAGAGGCAGGAAACGGAAATAACATTGCAAAGCATAGATAATGTCCACCTATGTATACGAATAGACACACAACACTAAGATTGGCCATTGGCCCCAGCAATCATGTAAGTAAACAATATTTGCGACAAGAGTCCTGTTCAACTGCACCTCGTCCAATTTTCCAAATTTTTCAATTTTGTTAATTTTTGACGAATACACTCATTGTTATATAACGCTGAAAACAAAAGTCAAAGGTTTTCACCTCAAAACCGGCGAATTTTCAACAACCCATACTGGTTGGCTTCTTCAGGCAGTTAAGCCGCTAGCACCCACACTAGCATTCTTCCCAAATCGGCACTCACACTCCTTCCAAGCCGAACAATTTTGGAAGATGGTTGGGTTTGGAAGGAGCGTTGAGTGTTGACTTGGTAGGAATGTGAGAGTGGGTTCTAGTGGCTTAACTGCCTGAAGAGACAACTAGTGAGGGATGTTGAAAATTTGCACGTTTTGAGATGAAAAGCTTTGACGCTTGGTTCAGCGTTATTTATTAACATTGAGGATTCGTCATGAACTTTAACCAAAGTAAAATTATTGAGTCGAACCGATTTATCGGTATTCAAAATTTGTGAATTTTGCCGACGAATTCGTATAGAATGTTTCCGAATAATAAAGGGGAGAGAAAATCAAGCCAAATAGCGAAAATCATACCGTATAATTTACAGCGCTTTGTGTTTATTTATTTAATCGACTACTAAAATCAACACAAGCACGAGCTAATTTCCAAGATCTTATGCAAGTGCAATAGATGCTTTTGTTTAGAGGAGTGCAGGTTGCTCTACCAAAGAGTTTGTATCAATTTTCCATGATGATATAAAAGAAGGCATTATTACTCCCTCTTCCTAACGAAAAAAGGGGGCGTCAGACGAAAGTCTAACTGGAAAATCAGCTAATCGGAATATCGTATAATGGCAAAAAAAACGACTAACTGGACAATAATATGGCTGCGGTTACAGACGTAGTATTCGAAACACAGATTTTGAACCGCTTGATGGCCGCCAGTTAGTGACAGTGATCGTTAACCTTGACAGATTGCTCCCTGGCGCACGTGGCAGCATCAACTTTGCATTCAATAATTGAGGAGGCACGTGGCTAGTTTGTTGTGTAAATTTCTTTGCGCAGATTCCTTGTCTTGTTGCTACGGAGAATTCAATAATGGTATGCGGCGCTAGATTGTGCAACCTGTTATTCGGTGATTAGACACCTTTAGGTTAAGTTAATTTGGCATGCCTCCGTAGTAGTATTGTTACACCGAAATTTTTTGTTGTATAGGGTTGAGTTAGACTGCCTAGTACTAACAATGCTACACTTCGGTGTACAAACCTGTCTCGTAACTGATTCAGTGCTATTCGAGATTTCAGTCTGTAACAGTTCCAATGCAATTCGAGTTTGAAGATTTCAAAATTTTCCCCGTAACAGATTTCAATGCTGAGGCGAGCCTACCATGACGTTGTTGTGTGCAGATTAGTATTGAGCTAACGCTGGACAATGTTGCGCGCGTCGTAACAGATTTCAATGCTGAGCGAGCTAACATGAGTTGTGCGCGCGGCAGTATTGCGGGTGTAGGCTAGTGTTCTGCGCGCGCGGCGAGTTGAGTGTGTTGGAGGAGAGGGGGAAAGAGAGGCATGGAGTGAGCGCTTGACTATAGTTTTAAAGATATTTTGTTGCGTTCAACTGGTTGTCAAACAAAATTGTCTATAAGGAAAGACAATTTGTTGATAACTATAACGCTTTTTAATATAGATTCTATTATTAAAAATGAATCAGAGATTTAGCACCTTAGTATGGAGTTGTGTACGGTTCCTAACAGAAATCAATACTAAACTTCGGTACACAAACCTCTTCCTAACTAATTCAGTGCTATTAGAGATTTCAGTCTGTAACAGTTCCAATGCAATTCGTGTTTGAAGATTTCAAATTTTCTCCGTAACAGATTTCAATGCTGAGGGGAAAGCCTAGCATAAAGTTGCTGTGTGCAGATTAGTATTAGACTATGGAGATGTTGTGCGCGCGCTAGCATGGGCTAACTCTTCCTAATGCTAGAAGATTTCAATGCATGACGTTGTTGTGTGCAGATTAGTATTGGAGTATGGAGTTGTTGTGCGCGCGCTACCATGGGATGACCCAATGCTACAAGATTTCAATACATGACGCTGTCAACTATAACGCTTTTTTAATATACATTGTCTTCATCTTCGTCTGTACTTTGGCTGAAAGAGAAAAACCTTTTATATTGACGATAGTTCTGTCTTGATCCTGACAGAGAAAGATTTTGACGGTTTATTTGCTCGATAGTTAGTAACACTTTCAATGTTGAAATACTTTGAACACTTTGATGTCCTGAAAGAGAAAGCTTTTGGTGGTTCATTTGAACGATAGTTTTGTCTTGGTTTGTTTGCACCATCATGTTTGATGATCGTGATATAAGGCTTTTTTATATCGATTTGTGTGCTGGTTACCTCTATGGGAGTTTGTTTTTGAGAATGGTATTATGGAGGCTTTAGAAGCCTACGGGAAGGTTTTGTAGGAAGGTTTTTGCATGTTTGGTGATCATGATATAAGGTGGTTTTCTTACCCCATTTTGCAGCCGTCACCTACTATTCTCTATGGGAGGGTTTGACAGTTTGTTTTTGAGAAAGGCATTATGGCGAAAAGTCTCTTTGTTGAAGGGTTATGGTTATGGGTAGCAGCGCGAGGGCTGGAGGGTGCCCTGCGTACGTGAAGGGGTTACTGGGTGGTCTGAAAGAGAAAAAACTTGGCGGGGGATCTTTTTATTGTTTCTTGTTCTTCATCTGTACTTTGACTTTGGACCATACCTACCTTGTTTTGTTGAGAGTAGACGGTTTAGAAGGCTTAAAAAAGTGGTGGCTATGTGATGGGGTTTTTAGTACGATGCGTATGGCTAGGCTTCATCTGTTCTCTCTGAAAGAGAAAAAACCTTCTGGCTTGACTGAAAGAGAAAAACCTTATTTTATTGACGATAGTTCTGTCTTCATCCTGAAAGAGAAAGCTTTTGGAGGTTCGATAGTTATATTTTGTTTTTTAGTATTACAATATCGTATGCATTGACTAGTCATCATCAGCACTTTTATGACTGATGGGCAATGTAGTGCACACTTTAGTATGACAATATGAGATGTTGCCACACTTTAGCATTGTGGGTAGGGGGGGGGGAGGTTTTGTATGGGAATGTTTTGTACACATTAGTATTGAGTTAACAATGGTTGGCTTTGTATGGAGTGTTGTGTACATTTTAGTTTTGGTTTGCGGGCCAAGGCTGGCTATATCACCAATTTGCGAAGTTGTATCTAACTCGCTCCTTCTTCTCGACGATGGGCTAAGGCTGGCAACGCTATCAATTTGGGACGCATGATCCGACTCTCCTTCCACATCCAAACCGAGTTCGCTTGGCGACGCAGGACTGTAATCCATGCTGCTGAGTTGTAATAAACGAACTGAATAGATATTCCTTTCTCTCACTCGTACGTAGGCTAAATAATAAAAAGAAAAACAAAAGATATTCCAAGGGCCTACTATTCTCTATGGGAGGGTTTGACAGTTTGTTTTTGAGAATGGTTGGCTGTCGAACAAAATTCCCTATGAGGAAGACAAAAGGAGATAGCCACGAAGATTGTTAGTTTATACTGTGTACAAAAGTATGGAGGTAACGAGATGCTAGTTTTGTATAGGATTGTAGTGTGGGCAAAAGCATGAACTTACGACTCGTATGTTAACTTCATGCTGTGTTTAAATTCGTGAAAATGACACAACTTTTTTTCGATAACATTTATTGTTGAAGTTGAAAAAGGGCTAGGACGTATGGAGTTTTACCTTGGTTGGTAGTGTTCGCAAAAATATGGTAACACTTACGTTGTTATTGGAGTTTTTAGTACGAGCTGTAGCGTGATAACCTAAGGCGGACGAAGAGTGTTGTTATTTTTCCACAACACTTACGATGTTATTGGAGTTTTAGTATGTGTAGATAGCCTAAGACCTTCATTTAAGTTCATGAAAACGGCTCAACTTCCCCCCCCCCCCCGTATTACACAATACTAAAAAAGGTACAAAAGCTGGAGGGTAGGCTCCAGAACTAAATATAAGTTATAGTATATTAGATCTGACTGAAACAGAAAACTTTGACGGGAGTATTTTGATGGAGTGGAAGGGGTTACTCGTAGCCCTCTTCGGTCAGCCCCACTTTAGTATGGGGGGGGGGGGAGATTTTGTATGGGAAATGTTGTGCATCACTTTAGAACGACGGGGGAAGGTTTTGTATGACCCCGTTGTACATACTTAGTACGGTTTGTATGGGATAGCCGTAACGGTTTTAATGTAGAGTTGTGCTTTAGGGCTAAAGTAAAAACTGAAGTGAGCCGAGCCAAACAGACCACCAAACTGCGTGATAGGTAGAGATTGTCTCCTGGTTCTTGACTGAATGAGATTTTGCATGGTTGTTGGATCAAGGCTGGTTCCGTTTTCATCTACACCTTGACTGAAAAAGAAAAACGATTAGTATATTAGATCTGACTGAAACAGAAAACTTTGACGGGAGTATTT
>JAHWFP010066833.1:0-11352 GCA_023313725.1 Lithobius niger
GGACTGGGACTGGTGGATGATGGAGATTTACCGGTGCACGCACATTACGCGGGGTCGGTTGCTGACAGGACACGCAGGCTTTTGATGTGTTCTTGACCGAGATCAGTGTTTCATTTCAAATTTCTGCCATTTGGATTGGCGTCTACCCCGTTTATTTATTTGTATGATGTTCATTGCTGCAGTGCGGTGATTTCTTCACTTAGTGTGCTAGTTTCACATGATGTTCTAGTTTTTCACATATCTGGACAATTTTTGTATATTGGGCAGATCAGTTACGGAAGTGGAGTTGAATGTGCGGCGGACGTTGGGAACGTTGCTTCGTTTGGGGTTTTTCCCCAATATTTTGTGAAGAGTGTTTTGACGCCAACACGCAGGTTTCTATTACTGGGGATGATTGTTGATTTAGAAACGGGACAATTGGTCCTGCTAAAGCATAAGCAACGGGGCTTGTTTTGCTACTGATTCGAAAAGTATGTGCTCAGGTGAAGGTACAATTAAAACATTTCAACGACTACTAGTTTTGGTAGAGAGTGTTGTGTTCACGATGGTTGATTCACGGTTGCATATCAGATTTTGACAAGAAAACTTACTGTGTTGGTCAGGAATTTGACTCCTGAGAGGTCGCTTGTCGACAGGCTCATGTCGGGATATTCAGTGGTGGACCAGAGTTTTGCAAGGGGAATAGATGAGCAAGTCATGGCTGGTTCCGTCGGCGTCCGTAGTCATAATTACTGATGCGTCCGACATTGGCCGGGGGCGTCACTGGAGGGAAACCTGGCACAGCGATTGCCAAAGATGATTGCCAAAGAGCCGTACACAGACAGAGCAACGCCAAATTTTTGGGGTCCGCGGGTCTGCACGATGATAGCCACAACCATGTAGCATTCGTTTTTAAATTTGTGCTTTGCGTACTGTTCTGATGAAGGTGAACGTCCTTAAACTTCACCGAAAATTTAGAGGGACTTTTGGAGGTTCTTGTTGAACAAGTGGAGATTTCCCAATGGTGGTAGTGTGTAATTCTTCTTTGTGATGTTGACAATAAGCCATTGTAAACAGCGATTACCGATTTTTCGGTTGTCTGGTATGTCGAGGCCGTAGGAAAGAGCCGGGTCAGGGGCCTTTCCGTCGAGCTACCCAGATAGAGGTAAGATTCCATGGGGTTTAGCACTGTTATGAACCTATCCCATTCGTAACACAGACGAGGAGGGCTCCACGGAGGAGAATGGAAATTCTACCAGGGTAAGGTACCTATGTGCAGTAGAATTCAGGTTTTCCGAGTGGAGAACTACAAAGTCTGTGTTACGTTTAAGTTCCCGCCCACTTCCTGCTCGGAATCAGTACTGGTGAAAAGGGAGTGGGCAATGAGGGGCAAAAGTAGAAACGGAAGTGATGATTTTCACAAGTTTTTGCATAATTATTGGTGTAAATATGCAGTGTGACGTAGGTTAGGTTACAAAGTGCTGATTGGTGAGAGGGATATCCCATTTGTAACACAAGACTTCCTCAATTCTACTGCAGGTAAGTATCTTACCCTGGTAGAATTTCTATTTTTACCTAAATGTTTACTACCACCCACAATTTGCAAGAATCTGTTAATGTACTTGTTTTAATTCTTGTGTTGCGAAGTGTGAAGCAAGGAGTAAGTGATTATGTCTACAAACCAGAGTGACAGGGCTGAAAAAGCCATTTTTACAAATGTTTACTAAACTAATCTTATTTACCATTTAAACGGTTTCTCTCCCCCAATATTTTAAAGGCCGATAGGCTCATTTTACTTAATAAACTTCAAATGTTAATTTAAAACAGTTACATAGCCATTCACCCAAATACGATAAAAAGTGAATTTTCAACAGTTAATATTTTGCAGTGTTTACAAAATCTCCGGACTTCTTCAGGTTGATCAGTCCACGAACTTTCGTAAACTTACGTCGACAAGGTGTTGGTAAAGCCCTCAACAACATGTCGACATAAATTTTGTGGAAGTACGAGAACTGATCAGCCTGAAGAGGACAGGAGATTTTGGAGAAACTCCAAAATATTAACTGTCGAAAATTCACTTTTAATTGTTAAATCGTTTAATTAACAGATAGCTTCAACATTTATAGAATGAGCCTGTGGGACAAGCTAGGAAAAAGTTGTTTTATGTCATAGGTCACCAAGACTGCATCATCCTCAATCTCTTCAAGCAATTTGTGTGAAAGAGTTTGATTGGAGGTTACTTCACTTGCCACAAGCCAAAAACTAGCCTGGATGGTGAGCGAGCCCCTTACGAAATATGTTCAAGTTCCAAGCAATCTCCTCCACACAGATATTGCTTGAAGAGAAAGAGGGACTGATGATTAAGGATTATGAGATCTTAGCGTCATTTGACATAAAATAACTCTTCCTTATCTAGTCCCACAGGCTCATTCTACGGATGTGGGAGCTATATGCCTCAGAAGCAGGAATTGAAGAAGTTTATAGGTAATTTCGTGCGTTGATCAGCATTCTCCTGTCGTCCATCTACGTTGAATACAAGGGAAGGACTTTCTGGCAGACAAAGGGAGCGCTGATAAGCTATTCGAACTCTCCTGTGATAGCTGAAATTGTCTTACAACACCTTGACAATTCTATCAGAGAGTCGTTCCCTTCGTTGAAAATGTGGAGGCGCTACATTGATGATATATTGGCCAATTTCAAAAGAAGGCAATCGGAGAATGTCGTGAGAGTGTTAAACGCGTGGAAAGAAGAGATTAAGAGATTAAATACTCCTATGAAGAAGAGCAAGATGGAAAAATTCCCTTTCTTGATGTTGAGCTGGTGTGAAGTCAAGAATGAAGAATTAGGAATGTGCCCTATGGTAAACCGATGACGACATGGAGACACATCATATTTTCATTGGGGCATCCAATGGGACAGCTAATAGCGAGAGCGAGCAACGAGTTCTCCAGAATTGTGAGATACTTGAGCACCCTTGAAATTGCACCAGAATTCCTACATTAGGCAAAAGATAGGTTCATACTGCTTGGGTACCCCCCAAAATTCTTGAGCACCTTGATTAAATGAGCACTTGTAATGAAAGCAAACAAACGAGTTCAAGAATGAAGTTAGAAAATGAAAAAAGTACAGGTGCCGAGAGTAGGACTTAATTTTATTGAAGGAGTGACTAACAAATTCAGCATGTGCTTCAAAAGGAAGAGTTCGAAAAAAGGAGGATTCAAAGATTTGCTGCAAAAACTACTGAAACCAGCTAGAAAACATTTAAGAGAAGGGGGAACTCGAAGAAAGAAGAAGATTGCTTGGCAAAGATTAAAAATACCAAGGAAGGAGTATATCGAATCCCATGTGGAGATTGTGATGCTGTACACATAGGCGAGACAAGGAAAGGCGTAAGAACGAGGATTAAGCAACATGTGGCTGACGCGCAAAACATGGTGGAAACTAACAGCATCGCCAGGAGCCAATAAAACGAGCCGCTCCATGTTCATTTTCTCCTGTCATCGCACTCCACCACATGGAAATTTTGCACTGAAACTTGAAACGCTTCTGGTTTCTAATTCCAACAGAGACACTCAATTACGAGGACTTGAAACCCTGGCTATTCAATACAAGAGGTCTAATTTCCAAATTTTGAAACAGGTGTACCCCAAATCTGTTACTGGGGTGCAAAAAAAAATCGTTGGAATGCAAAACCAACACTGTGATCTCCTATTTTATAGCCATCGAAAATTCTTAACATTCAGCATCTCAATAATATGTACTGTTTTCCTACAGTTTGCTGAAAACTAACTTAACTTCACTATTCAACTAAAAAACCTACACACATAGTTTAACCAAATGTAGTAATAAATGGAGTTAACTTTTTTGGAAGGAATGGTGTCACAGGAAATTTAACTCCAAGCTGTTTAAAATGCCGCAAGTTTGTAGGTTGTGCTGTTCAAAAGTGATTAAAAATTCAACTTTGGTGTGCAATTTTGCACTCCAAGAGTTGCTTCTGGAGTGCAATTTGCCCCTGCGCATCTGAATATATCGACCCCTGCAATCCATGTCCGAGAGAAAGGTGTGCTGCTGATGAATATCCACGGTCCATCAAACCTTGCAATCCTGTATCTTCTCAGGAACGATTAGTGTGCTAACTTGAGAAAATGGAGAATCGGCCCCATGGATTTTGGAGGAAACGGAAAAAACGAGGCCCGTTGTTAACAGAAGGCTTCGCACTGAGAAACCACCATTTTCAAAAATACCAAAACAGGTCCGATAGGGAAAAGTAAGAAGCTTGATGAAGACAGTTGGATGAGTTTTTAACACCACTAGCACTTAGGATTATCAAAAATTTCCTCAGAGATATATAATTTATATCCTTGAACTTTGAAATTGCGTTATTATACTGCATTCTTTAGCTTTTGCCGTATTGGCTTGTATTTATTCCTACTTTGAGCACTGACAATAGAGTAATCTGGTAGTACTGGCACAAACTTACAGAAAATAGCAACTCGTGACCAAAATTTCATCAAAAACTAGGGTTCAGACGAAACCTGGAGAACCTGGAAATCTCGGGGAAAATGAAAATAGAGCCAAAAGCTCAGAGAAATTTTTAAAAATGTCTGTCGGATCTGTAAGTTCTATTGAATTAGCAGAGCAGAAACAAAATCCTGGGCTAGTAGCAAATATTTTAATTTGTGCTTTAATATGTCCAAATATTTTAGATATTGCTTTAATAAATCAAATCTTAGGCTAGTACCAACATCTGTGATGAAAATGACCTGTCTGACTAGTCTCTAAACAGCTATTTTCTGGAATGTTGGATTATTTTCGTACAAATATTAATAAAAACATTAGCTACTGCCTATTTCCCTAACTGAAAATCTTGTAAACAACTAGAAATTGCCATTGGACGCACCTGGAAAACCTGGAATTGTCAGGGAAATTGAGAATAAAAAAATTGTCTGAACCCTGAGAAAAGTTGATTCCATGAAAATGTATGAAGGTTTGAAATTTGTGTAAAATCATGTTACTTTAAAATGTTAGTTTGCTGAAGTCAGTCTGGTTTTGCGTTTGTTAACATCATGTTAATTTCATAGCAAAGAAAATAAAAAAAATGGTTGAGGATGAGGGTGCGAACTCCAAAATTTTTTATTTCTTGATGTAACAGTATTTGTGATGGGTGAGTATTTATTTCAATAAGCATTTAATAGGCAATTTCATACAGGGTATCTCAAAAGTCTGACCCCACTTTTGTCCATGGGGTAATTGACAGAAGGAATTAATGCTAACAGAATGTAAATTCTGGAGACCACCTGGGGGTGCTTGGGGAGGGGGTCCAGGTGAACAACTGAACATCTCAGCCACCCATTTTGTGAAAGGAGCTCGCAAACCTACATGTTGGCCGAAAATATTATGTATTCTACTGAGTTTGCGTCCTTCCGTCGCGCTATTCCTTGACAATACACTAGAACTGATCAAGGGGATTTTACCTTCCATTAACGTGTATGCATTCCTTTGTCAATGAGGATTCCCAATCTCATTTTCCTTTATCACTTAGATACAGTCATTGGGGTCATTTTGAGACACTCTTTTAGTAGCAGAGCTGTATTTTTAACATTCAGTAATTTATTAAATTCTTTGTTGCTAGGTCGCAAGGAGGAGGACTTAGTATTTCAGATAGATGGAAATCTTGCATGGCTAATTCACCAGTGCTGGACCAGTAACTTGAAAAAAAAGACAGACGAAGAAGATTTACAGTTTGAAAGCACCTTTTGTGGTAAGATTTGAAGCTAAGTGTTTGTAAACCACGTTTGTAGAAGTATACCTGTTGCTAAAGATTGGGTATAAATCATTTCATTGTTCCTTACTCTGCAGTAAGGCAGTATTATTTTAAATCGCTTCACATAAAACAAAAAGATCGTTTTGAATGCAGAATTAGAAGCATCTTCTTCAAATAACATAATTATGGCTGCGAAAAGAAATATGTTTGGTTCTCGGGCATTTTCATTCCAAAAGTAACTAGGCTACCAGGCTTTTTATTTTACTTTTCATTTTATTAGAAGTAACTCAAGTTTGCTTTTAACGGCCCGAAACACTTGGATCTTAGACTTACAAGTGGTTAACTTAACATATAGTACAATAACTGAGCTCCAAGTTAGGCTAAATAAAACTTATTTTCACTAACTGAATAGCTTTTCCATATACACTAATAAATTCAGCTTGCGCTAGCTAAGAAAGAGGAGGGAAATTTGAATGTAGTGGACTTGGGAAAGTTTGTTGGTGGTGGTGGTTGTGCAAGTCTCATGACTCTTGCCGGAAGAAGACTATCAGTAGAGCTAGTCGAAGATTTGCAAGTTTGAATAGTGGAACTTAGACGATTTTTGGTTTTGCGTAAGTGACTGGACAGTCTTTAATTTTCGCTAGCAAATAAAAAGCGATGACCAGGAGCAAATTTGACCACCAGGCAGGGCCTGAGAACCAACTATTTTTTTTCATGTCCTATTAGCAGTTATTTTATTAATTTTTTTTACTTTAAACGGTAATATGTCTTGGTTTTTAAATGGTGCATTGCCACTCCATTTTTCTTGTCACATATCGTATAACTGCTTTTTGGTGTTTACTAAGATGAGTGCAAAGTACGCTAGGAAAGCAGTTTCACTTTCGGTTTTCGTATCCGACACAGAGTGCTTGGCGAACACCCTTGGATAGGGACAAACATAAACAGATGAGCTTTTTTTTTTGATATCAGGGGGCCACTTTCAGGGCTGAACTTTCACTTAATCTAATAGAAGTTTTGGTTTTACTTTCGGTTTCCGTAGCGTACAAAGAGTCAACAACTCAACAAGGACGAGTTGGCTACATAGGAGCAGTACGAGTTCCTAGTTTGAAAGCTTAGCCCAGTGCTGTTTTTCTGTAGAGTAGCTCATTTTGTACGCTGGTAATCAATTTGGCACTGCAGTTTTCGTAGGTGGTTAGGGCTCAATTTCTTTTCAAGAAGATCATGGGTTTGCCGTTCCTGCTCTGTGTGGTGCCTAATTCTGCAATGACACTCGGTGATTTTGTCTATGACAAACAATCGGATAGCATGGGTAGCGATCTGGCGGCTACTTTGTGTGCGCAGCTTAGGGCTAACCAACATGGACGTTGTATAGATAAGCTCTCATTTGCAAGCGATATTGAACTTCAGGTTGCATTGTAATTTAATATGATGTACACAAGTGCTCTCTGACCGTTTTGCAGACTTCAGGGCATAAGACGACTAATGATCGGCAATGCTGACAGGTACATCTTTACTTGGCTCATTTCAAATCAAACAAAAAGCTATCCGAACGCATTTGCCAAGATGGAAATTCCAACAATGTGTTGACAACTGCAAATTTTTCTTTGCATAATTATTATGAAAGTCCCACAATCCATAGCCTTCTTCAGGCACTGCAAGAACTGTGCTAGCAGTAATTTACATTTTATACAACCCTCATGGGCAATGTCTTCTTGTTGGAGGGCAGTGGCAATGGTGCTGCAAACTGCATGCTGGGTTGATGGTGTCAGCAAGGGTTTCCAATGGTAGTTCAGTTGTTTAGTGAGGCTTAGGGTGACATATTAATGATGTTCTGGGACGCTGCTTCTTGGATGTTCATCAAGGGGGTGTTAGAAAAGCTGGATCGCCAAGCACTCGGTCCCTGGAGGTTTGCTCCTCTTCTGGAGTTGGATTTCAACAGAATTTTCACTTTAGTTGATCTGGTGTTTGGTTTTGAAATGGAGCTTTTTTGTCACATCGTGTAACTGTGTGTTGGTGTCCACGCAGAAAATTTCCAGTCATTAACTCGTTGTTGGGCTTTCTACCTCGACAAAAGCGTATGTATTGCTTTTTGTTTTGTATTTGCATTGTTCCTGAAAAGTAACAGAAAAAATAACTACTGTTCAAGCCTTGAAGATAATTGGTTGCATACCTGCAATACCTGCAAAACTTTCTAGTTTTTTTGTTCTTTTCTCAGATGAGTCAGTTGCTAAAAGGCTACAGGAGGAAGAGAACAACCAATACTCACCCGTGTCCCATGGCCTCCACATAAATTCACCCTCATTTTCACAAGAGCAGTCTTCTCATGCAACAACAGGATATTTGAAGAAGCGTCCATCTGTCCCGAGCTTACAGGAGATAATGGATCTAGAGATGGCATTGCAGTTGAGCAAAGATGATGCGGTGAGTTAAGCTTAGTGGGTGGTACGTACATAATTAGCACCCTACCCTTTATTAAGTTTTTAACTATTCACATAATGTTATTTTTACTGTGTAGGCAAAACATCGTGAAACTCAGTTGTCTAATGGTGATATGGCAACGCGGTTGAAACGGCAGAAAATGTACGAGATGTTTCCCAAGTTGGACCGTGAAGCATTAGATGAAATCTTCACAGCTCACAAGTGAGTTGCTGAAACATTTCTGTTGTTTATTTTTATTGTTAGCTTTAGGTTTTGTGCTGATCTTGGATTCATTTCCAGCACCCAGGTTGCTCGGTAACTGATCGTGTCATCTCCTACTTAGGTGATGATGATAGACACTGTCTGCGACTCCTAGCTGCCCATGTGGCTGATGGACTGGTATGGTCCACTAGTTTCAATTCAACAAAAGCCACACTTGAATTACAACGGTGTTCAGCCCCCCCCCCCCCCCCCCGACCCTTATATCATACCAATCACCAATTCAGCAAATAATTGCTTTGCTACTCCTTTTCTTTTTTGATCCTCTGTCGTATCTGCCAGGGTCGAAGGTAATTTTGGATTGTGTGGATTGATTCAAACAAAGTTTGAAAGGAATGTTCATTGAACTTGGCGAAAAATCCAAAATAGCGGCCCAAATTAGGGGTATCAGATTTAAAACTGAAACATTAGTTATAGCCTTCAGAATTTAATGTCATTCAAGTACTTTAAAGTCCAATTAAAATTTGACAAGGGCGAAACGAATATGGTTTCAGCAAGCGAAATAGCAGAACCTTCTGCTTGTTTGAGGCTCCATTCTACTGAATGGTTGACACCCGGGCCTAGGACAATTTTTACCAATTGATCATTAAAATTTGGTGATTAAAATTTGGTGTAAAGGGACAACCCTTCTGATAATCTTCAGAACTTAATGTCATTCAGGTAAGGTCCAATTAAATAATTTGTCATAAAGAGACAGCCCTTCTGATATTCTTCAGAATTTAATGTCATTCAAGGAAGATCCAATTAAAATTTGGCAGAAAGAGACACACATTCCGACAATCTTCAGAATTTAATGTCCTTCAAATAAGGTTCATTACAATTTGACGTAAAGAGACAAGCTTCTGATCATCTTCATTCAAGTAAAGTCCAATTAAAATATTAGTTATAAAGAGACAACCCTTTAGATAATCTTCAGAATTTAATATCAGTTAAGTAAGGTTCAATTAAAAAAGTAGTCAAGTTAGGCAACATACATCACATCAATTCAATTGTCGAGGATGTAAACCATTGTAGCGTGACGCCATAGTGTAAGTGTCTTATATCCTGAATACTGGTACCCGGGACCGGTCGCAGGTACCACTGGTACCGGTATTGGACCGGCACCAGGTAAACAAGTACCGGTATTGGCTCATTTTTCCAGAATTGGCATGTTCGTTATTAATAATTCCGACCCCAACGTTGTTCCTAACGTTGCTAAAAATTAGCCTGCGACTAAGTCAGTAAAGGATTAGGCCTACCCCTATAAGTATAAAATGTTTACTTAACACAAAAATGTTTACTTGATCTCGTTGCGCAATAAAGTGCTTAGCAAACAATTCCTTTGTAAAAGTGTTACATATGTTAACACCATTAAATTATTAATGCATCAACACTGTGTTGACTAAGTTATTGTTTGACATCGACATCAGCATTGGGACCGGCATGGTATCGGCATCAGCACAGTATCTCCACATGACCAAGAGTACTGGTACTGGCATCGGAATCGGGTAAACGGGCACCGATATCAAACCGGTATCAGGGAAAGTGGCACCGGCACAGCCTTAATTCTGAAGCATAGTTGGGCACATTTCAGGTACTTGGGGGGAAAATAATAATGCGGTACAAAGGCTTAAACTGTGGTAAAATGGAGAACAATGACCCACCTGACAAAAATTGACTTGTGTAGGAATGTCAGCTAAGCGGCTTTCAATGCAAAATCTGACCCTCAATAATATTGCAAATACGTTACTAGCTAGCTAAAGTGATCATTCACCGATACCGAGATAGCAGGAAGGTTTCCGGCTATGAAATTGGACAAATGGCTGTAGTACAATGTGAACTGCATACCTTTTCTGGTTTACAGCCTAGGGGTGTAACGGGAATGGCGTGGGAGGGTGCATAAGATATGCTATAACCATTGTTAGTATTGTCGGCATCGTCTCTGATTGGACTGCCAAATATCGGACAATGACAACCTGCATACTGACATGCGTATATAGACACACGCTACTGTGTTGTCACAAATCTAAACAATGTTGCCAAAGAAATGTTGTCTACGTCCAATTCACGAAAAACAAACAAAATGTCAAAATAAAGCCAAAAACTGGTAAAGAGACCGTCAAGTGGAGTATGGTTCAGCCTCACAATGAAGTGATACGAACCAAATAAAAAAATTAAAAAAACTGATAAAGGGGCGTCTAAGTTGAGAATTGTTCGACCTCTGAAAGGAGTGATATGAAATTAAAATATTGGAAAAATGGCAGCTCGAGCTATTGTTGACGTGGCGCATTATTACACAACTGCAGGATTAGTTGAGGTGAATCTAATACACACTTTTAAAAAAAAGAAGTGATATATCAAAAACCAAAACTGGTGAAAGGGACCACCAAGTTCCGAATGGTTCAGCCCTTCAAAGGAGTGATACCAACATACCAAAGCATTCGCCAAGTTAATCACAGCTAATAATTTGGACGCTAATGAAAACTTGAACATTGCTACCGAAAGTAGCAATGCTCTAGTTTTCATTTAACCTTCGAACCATTACGCGGTGCGATTAACTTGCGATTGCTTTGGCATGTTGACATCACTCCTCTGAAAAGCCAACCGTTCGAAACTGGGCAGCCCCTTTCACCAGTTTTGGTTTATAATATGATACATTTATTATGGGGCGTGCCCTAGGGTGGAGTGAATGACACATTTTTTTTGTTTTTAATCCAATACCTCTAAAAGTGCCTTATGTGATAAAAATAAACACTCGAAAAACATCGCTGCAATTTATACTGTGAAAAGATCGATCTGGGTGGTATCGAAAATTTGTTGGACTAAGCACGAGTCCGAGTTGTGAATTTTAGCAAACTTGGTAGTGTTATTTTATAAAATAAACACTGTAATTTTTTTTTTATTTCTGACAATATCTTCTGCCTCCCCAACGC
>JAHWFP010066834.1:0-14489 GCA_023313725.1 Lithobius niger
TGTTTGTTCCTTGATATTTTCTTGGCAGTTTCTTGCAATTCGTGTCAGTTTCATGCTAGTTCATGGAAGTTTCTTGCTAGTTCATGTTAGTTTCTTGCTAGCACTGTGTTAGTTTCTTGCTAGTTGTTTCATGTTCGTTTCTTGCCTTTTTATCTGTCTACAAATTGTTTGTCCTTATCAAGGCCATGCATTCTTTAGGAATGGCAGGAAATAACCTTTTTGTTTGCATCTCCCATACCCTTCCTTCTTTCATTCTAAATAATTTCTTGGTAGTTTTGCGCTAGTTTCTTGCAGCTTTATTTGTTGGCAAATAGTTGGTCCTCAGCAAGACTTGACTGTTTAAGTCTGTGTGAAAATAATCTTTTTTTTTTCATCTCCCGTACTATTCCTTCTTTATGCTTGTTAGCCAGTTTCGTGTTAGTTTCTTACCAGTTTCGTGTTAACGTGTTGCAACTTTCATGTTTGTTTATAGCTAGTTATCACTAATAATTTGCTAGGTTCGTCTAGGTTTCTTGCCAGTTATCGCTATTAATTTGCAAGTTTCGTGTTAGTTTCATGCTAGTTTCAACCTAACGTTTGCTATGTTCGTGTTTGTTTCTTGCAGTTTAGTGTTAATATGTTACAAGTTTCATGTTAATATTTGCTAGTTTAGTGTTAGATTCTTGCCAGTTTCATGTTAACATGTTGCTAGCTTCCTGTTAGTTTCTTGCTAGTTATTGCTAATAATTTGCTAGTTTCGTGTTGCTTTCTTGTTAGTTTCATGCTAAAATTTTGCTAGCTTCGTGCTAGTTCCTTCTTAGTTTCATGTTAATTTTTTGCTAGTTTCGTGTTAATTTCTTGCTAAAGTTTGCTAATTTCGTGTTAGTTTCTTGGTAGTTATTGCTAATAATTAGCTAGTTTCGTGTTAGTGTCTTGCTATGTTTTTTGCCAATTTCTTGCTAGTGTAACAGTATGCAAATTGTTTGGCTTTATCAAAGAAAGGCTGTTTTGAAATCGGTTTACTGGGACGTCGGAATTGTATCGATATGGAGTAACATTAACTCCGGAATTTTCTTAAATTCTGACCCCGTGTTGGACCTGGAATTACAGTAACTTCGGATTCGTGATTTGCTTTAAAAGTGTCTGAATTGTGGCAACACGGAGTTACTGTAACTCTTGATTTTATTGATGATTAAATAACGTCCTTGCCTCGCTTGCGCTGCCGCGCTCACTGCGGCTATACATATAACATCAGAAACCGCAACCATATTAGACAAGAGTTCCAGTAATTCTGTGTTACCACAATTCCGAATTGTTTCAGACACTTTTAACGCAAATCAGTAATCCGGAGTTACTGTAATTCCGGGTCCAACACAGGGGTCAGAATTTAAGAAAATTCTGGGGTTAACGTAACTCCGTGTCGGTACAATTCCATGCCCCCAGTTTACTTAAGGATTTTGCCGAATGCCCCACATCGTCTTTCTTACCTTCTTGCTAGTTTTCTTCCTGTCTGTTATTGGCTAGTTTCGTGTTAGTTTCTTGCTAGCTTCTCGCGAATATTGTTACTAGTTTCATACTAAAGATTGCTAACTTTGTGTGAGTTTCTTGCTAGTTTCATACTAAAATTTTGCTAGTTTCGTGTTTATCTCTTGCCAGTTTTGTATTAATATTTTGCAAGTTTCGTGTTAGTTTCTTGGTAATTAGTTATTGGTAATAATTTGGTAGGTTCGTATTAGTTTTTTGATAGTTTTATGTTAAAATGTTGATAGTTTTGTGTTAGTGTCTTGGTAGTTTCGTGGTAGTTTCATGTTAGTTTTTTTGCCAGATTATATGTCGGCAAATTGTTGGTCTTTATCAATGTCAGATTTCATTTAGGAATGGGTGTTAGTTGTTAGTTGATAATTAACTATCTTCTTTGTGTCTCCTGTACCCCTCAATTGCATACTCGATAATTTCATGTTATCTTTTTGAAAGTTTCGTGTTTGTTTCTTAATCGCTTCTTGCTAGTTCATCTTAGTTTCTTGCTAGTTCATGTCAGTTGTTTTGCGAATTCATATAAGTTTCTTGCTAGTTTCGTGTTACTTTTTTTGTAAGATTCATGTCAGTTCCTTGCTAGTTTCGAGTTAGTTTCATGTTAACATGCTACTAGTTTCGTGTTAGATTTTTGTTACTTGTAGCTAATAATTTGCTAGTTTTTTTGTTAGTTTCTTGTTAGTTATCGCTAATAATTTGCTAGTTTCATGTTAGTTTCTTGCTAGTTTCATGCCAAAATTTTTGCTGGTTTCGTGTTAGTTTCTTGCTAGTTTCATGTTAATATTTTGTTTGTTTCGTGTTAGTTTCTTGTTAGTTTCTTGTTAGTTATCGCTAATAATTTGCTAGTCTCATGTTAGTTTATTGCTAGTTTCATGCCAAAATTTTTGCTGGGTTCGTGTTAGTTTCTAGCTAGTTTCATGTTAATATTTTACTTGTTTCGTGTTAGTTTCTTCCTAGTTTCATCCTGAAGTTTGCTAATTTTGTGTTAGTTTCTTGCTAGTTCAAAATACTAATATTTTGCAAGTTTCGTGTTTATTTTTTCCCAGATTCGTGATAATATTTTGGTAGTTTCGTGTCAGTTTCTTGTCAGTTTCAAGTTAACATGTTGCTAGTTTCTTGATAGTTATTGCTAATAATTTGGTAGATTCGTGTTAGTTTCTTACAAGTTTCAATCATACAATTTGCTAGTTTTGTGAGTTTTTTGCTAGTTTCTCGCTAGTTTCGTGTTAATTTCTTGACAGTTTATCTCTTGGCAATTTGTTGGTACTTATCAAGGCCAGACTTTGTTTGGGAATGGGTGCAAGTAAAGTTCTAGTATGTCTTTCATACTTGATAATTTCATGGTTCTTTCTAGCTAGTTTCCTACAGTTCGTTTAAGCTTCTGCGTTTAAGCTTTAAGCTTCAGTAGTCCATGTTAGTTTCTTGCTAGTTTTGTGTTAGTTTCCTGATAGTTTTGTGTTAGTTTCTTGCCTTTTTATCTGTCTGCAAATTGTTGGTCGTTATCAAGGCCAGACTTTGTTTAGGCATGAGTGCAAATAACATTTTTGTTTGTGTCTCCCATAACCTTACTTCTTTCATACTTGATAATTTCATGTTAGTCTTTAAGTTACTGACAGCCCCATATCATCTTTCGTTTCTTTTTGCTACTTTCTTTCCTGTCTGTTACAGGCCAGTTTCATGTCGGTTTCTCATTAGTTTCTTGCTAGTATCATATTACTTTTTTTCCAAATGTTGTGTCAATTTCCTGCTAAGTAAGTCAATTTCATGTAAGTTTCTTGCCAGTTTATCCATTGGCCTATTGACGGCCATTATTAAAGGCAGATTTTGTTTAAGAATGGGTGTAAATAACCTTCTTGTCTGTGCCACTCACACCCCTCAATTTCAAACTTGATAATTTCTTGCTACTTTTTTTTGCATTAATATTTGGCTATTTTCGTGTTATTATTTTACTAAATTTAAGTTTGTGTCTTGCTAGTTTAGTGTTATGTTCTTGTTAGTTATCACAAATAATTTCCTAGTTTCATGTAAGTTTCTTGCTAGATTCAGGAGAAATTTTGCTAGTTTTGTCTTAGTTTCTTACTAGTTTAATGCTAAAATTTTGGTAGTTTCTTGTTAGTTTCCTGCTAGTTTTATGTTACTGTTTTGCTATAGTTCCGTGTTAGTTTCATACTATTATGTTCCTAGTCCTGTGTTAGTTTCTTGCTAGTTTCATGATAAAATATTGTAGTTTCGTGTTAGTTTCTTGCTAGTTTCGAGCTAATATTTTACTAGTTTTGTGTTAGTTTCTTCCAAGTTTCATGTTAATATTTTGGTAGTATTTTGTTTCTTCTTGCTAGTTTCATGCTAAAGTTTGCTAGTTTTGTGTTAGTTTCTTGCTACTTTAATACTAAAATTTTCCTAGGTTCGCATTTATTTCTTGCCAGTTTCGTATTAATATTTTGCTAGTTTCATGTTAGTTTCTGGCTAGTTTTGTTACTATTTTGCTAGTTTTGCATTAATTTATTGTTAGTTTTGTTATTATTTTGCTAGTTTCGTGATAATTTCTTACTAGTGTCATGCTAAAATTTTGCAAGTTTTGTGTTAGTTTCTTGCTAGTTTCGCGTTAATATTTTGCTAGTTTCGTGTTAATATTTTATTAGTTTCATGTTAGTTTCTTGCTAGTTTAGTTTTAGATTCTTTTTACTAATTGCGAATAATTTGCTAGTTTCGTGTTAGTTTCTTCCTCACTTCAAAAATGGCGTTGTAAGTTATAACATCTACATAGTCCTAAAACTTGTTGCAAGGACGCTCTGGGTGTTATAATGAGGTTTTAGGCATTGTAAAGCATAACGTCTACCAATGCAACGTCTGAATTCAATCATCCAAGGATGAATATTTGTAGATGTTGCGTGTTTAAACGTTTACAGAATGGATCTTGTAAACCACTATGTCTGTAGGTGTTGTAAACCACAACGTCTATACGTGTTCTAAGCCACACCATCTGTAGGTGTTGTAAATCAAAACGTCTATAGGTGTTGTAAACCACAACGTCTATCGGTGTAGTAAACCTCAACGTCAATAGGTGTTGTAAACTACAGCGTCTGTTGGTGCTGTAATCAAAACATCTAAAACATATAGCAGGGCAGTGAATTGTGGTGTGTTTTCGGTGTATTCAGTGTGTTTGTATTATGCAGTCAGTGTCTTAACTCATGATCCGCCTTTGCCCTAAGGGCTTGTAGGTCGACCAATCTGCTATAACCTTCTCACCGACTTAAAAAAAAACAAAGATAATTGACTTACAGCATAACGCAGTAAAGGATTGTGTGCGTTGTAGACGGTGTTGTAAAACGCAACATCTGTTACAGGCGACATAAAACACAACGTCTACTGTAGATATTGTAAATCACAACATGTTGTGAAAAAGGAAGCAAATAAGTGTTGTGATAAACATTGTGAATTATATTTATTTTTACAGTGCAGTTTTATTCTAAAATTTTTGTAGTTTCTTGTTAGTTGCTTGCTAGTTTTGTGTTTCGATTTTTCTAGTTTCGTATTAGTTTCTTGCTAGTTTCATACTAATAAGTTGCTAGTTTCGTGTTAGTTTCTTGCTAGTTTCATACTAATAAGTTGCTAGTTTCGTGTTAGTTTCTTGCTAGTTTCATGATACAATTTTGCTAGTTTCATGTTAGTTTCTTGCTCGTATCATGCTAACACTTTGCTAGTTACCTGTTAATATGTTACTAATTTCATGTTAGTTTCCCGCTAATTTCCTGTTAATATTTTGCTAGTTTCTTGTTATTTTCTTACTAGTTTCGAACTAATATTTTGCTAGTTAAGTGTTAGTCTCTTGCTAGTTTCATGCTAAAGTTTGCTAATTTCATGTTAGTTTCTTGCCAGTTTCATGCTAACAATTTTGCTACTTTAGGTCATGTTAGTTACTTGATAGTTTCATGTTACAATTTTGCTTGTTTCGTATTAATTTCTTGCTAGTTTCTCGCAAATATTATGCTAGTTTCCTGATAATATTTTGCTAGTTTCATGTTAATTTCTTCGAGTTTCGTGTGAATATGTTGCTAGTTTCCTGTTAGTTTCTTGCTACTTATTCCTAATAATTTGCTAGTTTCGTGTTAATTTCTTTACAATTTTATGTTAATATTTACCTAGTTTCGCATTGGTTTCTTGCCAGATTAGTGTCAACATATTGTGAATTTCGTGTTCGTTTCTTGCTTCTTATCGCTAATAATTTGCTAGTTTCGTGTTAGTTGCAGTTTCTTGCCAATGTGTTGCTAGTTTTGTGCCAATTTGTCAATGGTTTCATGTTTGTTGCTAGTTATCGCTAATAAATTGCTAGTCTCATGTTAGTGTCTTGCTAGTCATCGCTAATGATTTGCTAGTTTCGTGGTAGTTTCTTGCTAGTCATTGCTAATGAATTGCGAGTTTCGTGTTAGTTGCTTACTAGTCATCGCTAATAAATTGCGAATTTCGTGTTAGTTGCTTGCTAGTCATCGCTAACAATTTCCTAGTTTCGTGTCAGTTGCTTGCTAGTCATCGCTAATGAATTGCTAGTTTGGTGTCAGTTGCTTGCTAGTCATCGCTAATGAATTACTAGTTTTGTGTTAGTTTCTTGCTACTCATCTCTAATGAGTTGCTAGTTTAATGTTAGTTGCTTGCTAGTCATCGCTAATGAATTGCTAGTTTCATGTTAGCTGCTTGCTAGTCATCGCTAATGAATTGCTAGTTTCGTGTTAGTTGCTTGCTAGTCATCGCTAATGAGTTGCTAGTTTCGTGTTAGTTGCTTGCTAGTCATCGCTAATGAATTGCTAGTTTCATGTTAGTTGCTTGCTAGTCATCGCTAATGAGTTGCTAGTTTCGTGTTAGTTGCTTGCTAGTCATCGTTAATGAATTGTTACTTTCGTGTTTGCTAGTCATCGCTAAAAAATTGTTAGTTTCGTGTTACTTTTTTGCTAGTCATCACTAAAGAATTGCTAGTTTCGAGTTAGTTTCTTGCTAGCTAGAAACTAACACGAAACTAGCAACACATTGCCACAAAACTGCAACTAACACGAAACTAACACGAAACTAGTAATTCATTAGCGATGACTAGCAAGAAACTGACACGAAACTAGCAATTCATTAGCGATTTCTAGCAAGACACTAACACGAAACTAGCAATTTATTAGCAAAGACTATCAAGAAACTAACACGAAACTAGCAGTTTATTAACGATGACTAGCAAGAAACGAAGACGAAACAAGCAACAAATTGGCACGAAACTAACAACACATTGACACTAAACCGCAACTAACACGAAACTAGCAGATTATTAGCGATAAGAAGTAAGAAACTAACACGAAATTCGCAACATGTTGACACGAAACTGGCAAGAAACCAATGCGAAACTAGCTAAATATTAACAAAAAATTGGAAAGAAACTAACACGAAACTAGCAAATTATTAGCAATACGTAGCAAGAAACTAGCAACATATTCACACGAAACTTGAAGAAATTAACATGAAACACACATGGGCCTTTACAACAGCAACCTGGAAAGTTGATACAATGAGGAAAGGGGAGGTGTGTGGGGGGGGTGAATTTGAATCGTCACGTTCGTTGCGGAAGTAGGAGGACAGTTTGTGTGTGTGCATCTCATAGCCCAATCCTGAGGAAGGATGCTAGTATAAGCATTCGAAAATTAGGTAGTTTTAAGACCTGGAACACTTTTGGTGCTGCATAACGAAAAGTAAGTGAAAAAGAACAAAAACCAAAGTAAATTGCCCGTACCATCAGTATTTGAAGTGTGGATGAGTTTTTTTTTTATGAATACAACACGAGTATGATGTAATTACGTATATTAACTGACGATGATTAAAGAAATTGTAGTGCGACAACGCATTGTCATATTTTTGGTAAACCATTTGTACGTAATTCCTCGACTCTACAGGGGAGCTACGCACAACGGCTGAAATCTACATAATTGTACTACATAATTAAACAAATTATGACGTAGATTTACTCATCAAGGCTTGAAGTATTATAGAGATTCAAAAATTTCTGTCCTACCACAAAATACCGAACGTTTTACAGCCATCAATGTTGGTTCCTTTAAGTTTACGGACTCTTTATTACTTTTGTCATCATCACTGGGTAATTTGGTAGAGACTGTAATCGAATTTTCCATTTTAGAACAGGTTTTTGTATCCACTCATGAGTTATTAAAGAGGAAAACTACCAAAATGTTAGCATGAAACTAAAAGAAACAAACACGAAATTAGTAAAAAAAACTAACAAGAAACTAGCAATTTATTACCCCTAACACGAAACTAGCACTTCATTAGTGAAGACTAGCAAGTAACTAACACAAAACTAGCAATTCATTAGCAATGACTAGCAAGAAGCAACACGAAACGAGCAATTCATTAGCGATGACTAGCAAGAAACTAACACGAAACTGGCAATTCATTAGCGATGACCAGCAAGAAACTAACACGAAACTCGCAATTCATTAGCGATGACCAGCAAGAAACTAACACGAAACTAGCAATTCATTAGCGACGACTAGAAAGGAAGTAACACGAAAATAGCACTCATTAGCAATGACACGAAACTAACACGAAACTAGCAACAAATTTTTATAGTTAATAAGTTGCTAGTTTCGTATTAGTTTCTTGCTAGTCATCGCTGATGAGTTGCTAGTTTCGTGTTAGTTGCAGCTTCGTGCCAATATGTTGATAGTTTCGTGCCAATTTGTTGCTAGTTTCGTGTTAGTTTCTAGCTAGCAAGAAAACTAACACGAAACTAGCAATTCATTAGTGATGACTAGCAAGAAACTAACACGAAACTAGCAATTCATTAGCGATGACTAGCAAGAAACTAATTACGACGCAACGAATTTATATGAATTTTGGTTGAGCAAGCCACTATCTTATTCAGACTTTGAATGGTTGACTGAAGTGGAGTTCGTATCCTTTGAGGTACTTAGTTTACCTGAAAATGACACAACTGGATATCTGTTACGGGTGGACTTACAATATCCTGACGTTTACACGACACCTGTTCCCTTAGCTGCTGTTAACATCGAGGTAACGTGTGGCATGTTCTCACCATTTAACTATAACCTGGCTCCACCTACCAACAACTCGTCTCATAAACTTGTCCCTCATTTAGGTCCACTAAATGATTACGTTTGTTATCACAAGAATCTAGAAAGTTTTAACTAAAATTACCAAAGGGATCAAGTTCACGGAATGAGCGTAGCTTAAGCCGTACATCGATTTTAGCACTGAAAAGAAGAAGGCTGCTATGACGGAATTAGAGAACAACATGTATAAACTGATGATTAATTCAATTTATGGTAAGTGCATGGAGAGTGTCAGGAAACGAGCAAATATTAAACTAACTGTTGATGTGGCAAAATCATTGAGATTAATGAATCAGATCAAAAACCAAAACTGGTAAAAGGTGCCGCCAAGTTCCGAATGGCTCGGTCCTTCAAAGGAGTGATATCAACACACCAAAACATTCGCCAAGTTAATCACACCGCTTAATAGTTCGAAGGATATATGAAAACTAGAACAGTGCTACTTTTGGTAGCAATGTTCAAGTTTTCATTTAACGTCCAAAGTATTATTCGGTGCTATTAAGTTGGCGAATGTTTTGGTGTGTTGATATCACTCCTTTGAAGGGCCGAACCATTCGGAACTTGGTGGCTCCTTTTGCCAGTTTTGGTTTTTGATATAATATCACTCCTTTTTTAAAATTGTGTATTGACTCAACTTCACTACCGTGCAGATATGTAATAAAGTGTCACGTCAACGAGAAATTGGCTTTCAACAATTTACTACTACCTTTGACCTACCGGCCGAACCATTCTCAACTTAGCCACCTCTTTATAGGTTTTTGGTTGGTTTTAATTTTGTTGTAATTTGTTTTATTTAGTTAGTTTTGGTGTGTTGATATTACTCGTTTGAAGGGCCGAACCACTCTAAACTTGGTGGCCTCTTTACCAGTTTTTGGCTTTGTTTATTTTGCTTTGCTTTTGCTTTGATTTGCTTTGTTTTGATTTTGCTTTGATTTTGCTTTATTTTGCTTTGTTTTTCGTGAATTGGACATGAATACAATTTCTTTGCAATGTTGTTTAGATTTATCATGATACACTAGTGTGTGTCTAAGCACACACGTCAGTATACACGTTCACATTGTCCGAACTTTGGCCGTCCAATGAGAGACGATGCCAACGATACTAACAATGGTTATAACAATATTTTCGTACTTACGCGCCCTCCCGCGCCATCCCCGTTACGCCCCAGGCTCCAAACCATAAAAGGGACGCAGTTCGTATTGTAGTGCACCCATTCGTCCAATTTCATAGCTGGAGACTTCCCGTTATCTCGGTAGCAATGAATAATCACCCTATGGGATTTAACATGGGGATGAGCGGACTAGCTAGCTAGCTAGTTAGCTAGTAGTAACACATTTGCAACGTTATTGAGGGTCAGATTTTACATTGAAAATAGCTTAGTGTGTACACCAGTTAATTTTTGTCAGTTGGGTCATTGTTCTCGATTTCAACACAATTTTAGCTTTTGTACCCCATTATTATTTTTCCCCAAGTATCTGAAATGTTCCCAACTATGCTTCAAGATATAAGACACTGACGCTATGGCGTCGCGCTACAATGGTTTACAACCTCAACAATTGAATTGATGTGATGTATGTTGTGATGTTTGTTGTTTAACTTGGCGCGACACACTGGCGTGTCTAGATTCACCCACTTTGGATTGTTTTGATATACTGTGCCCCGATTTGGTTCTGTTTAAAATGCACAAATTATATGCACAAATTGGGGACGTTCAAAGACGAGACAGGTTGGGAAGGCTATTTCTGAATTTGTTGGTCTTTGATCGAAAATGTATTCATTCGAGTGTGGTGGAACGGAAAGGTGGGGAAGGGTGTTCAAAGAAATGTGTTAAGAGATGTTGTAACATACGATGACTATTTAACTTGTTTACGTGAGCACATTAACTTTTCGTACAAACAGACGACCGTTAGGAGTTTCAGCCATACAAGCATTAAGTTGCTGCGGCTGACTTAAGGCTCAAAGAAACAAAAAAAAATTAAAAAAAAACTCAAGCTTTTTAATAAATAACAGAAAAAAGTTGGCCATGCTTGTTGAGATGCCAAACGCTATGTTGTGAGGTTTAAACATGTTATCGTATTTTCATTACTCACTGAGGTAACCCTTTTTGTCTTTAAATTGATTACTTTTGTAAGTAAATTCGATCAGGTGAGATGGTTTAGTCTACCCGGAATATTTTGTACATAATGTCGACTGAATAAACACATTAAGGAAGTTGTATCTTGATTCATTTTTTTTGCATGTTATTGCGTAAGTGGTTCCCATTAAGAGTTAATGGATTCTGACTGGGTTCAAGTTATGTTTATTCAATTAAACAGTTTAGCAGCTGGACCGTTGAGGGGCTGAGTAAGGGAGCCACGGCATAATGTTCCATGACAGCGTAGTGTAGTATACGGTGGACATGAACAAAATTAAATAACATGACGTACTCGAACGAATTGACACATTTGCTCTATCACACATGTTTCAGCGCAGATTGGAAACGAAACCGACATCTTTCTACGACCATTTTGACGAATCTAGATACTGTGGACTTGACGTAGCTAAAAAAGAATTGCACAGGGCGAAAAACTACAATTAATAAGCTTTTTTTTTTGAAAATTGTCAAAGACATTTCGGATGACAACAAAGATGAGATTGAAACTGATCTTGTTCAAGTGATACAGAAGGAAATGTCGATTATACCTGGTTTGCATCAAGTGACCAGTGATCTGGAGGCTGAGATTGCAAAACGTGAAATTTGTATTGATGCACAGTAGCGTGCAGCAACCCCTTAGAGGTCAGGGGAACTTACGCAAAAGGGCACAGTAAGTTTTAGTGAACACTTTTCCTCATGGAGGACTTCTCTTTTGGCTTCTTTTTACACTTTTCTGCCACTTTCTTGGCCTTTTTTGCACCTGTTTTTGCACTTTTATGCGTGTTTAGGACGTTTTTCGGCCAAGAGGCCAATCTCAGGCATTGCTGCGCCAGCCAATATCGGCACTAAAGGCCATTTTTTTTTTTTACAAAAAAGAGCATTTTACGAAAAGGGCAGGGGATATGCCCCTCCCCCTCCTCCTGTGCACGCCACTCTTGATGTAATTCTCGATATGAAAATTAAGACCAATCGTTATTTATCATCGAAGATATCATGGTTTCAAATCCTGCTTCACGGAGTACCTTAATTCAAGGCAATGAGTAAGTTCTAAATTTCACATAAAGCAATTTGACGACAAACTTCAAGACTGTGTTAGTTCCATGTTAATTCCAAAAACTCAGTTTTTTCAGCTGACAAATTTAATTATTTATAGGATTACTGTCTAGTGAATTTGCAAAAATCATTCAAGTTTTGATTTTATCCAACAGCAACTGTAGGTTTGACACGCTACCAGCCGAAGCCTTGGCACCAGAAGTCGAGAATTACAATACATAATTCCTGTCGGAAAAATTCTAGGATCTTTTGCATGCCACAATCGTCATGAGCACGAGACATCACAGGGCCTTTCTCGTCACGAAAATGCCAGGATCGAACCCAAGACCTCTTTCACATGCAATGGTCAGACTAAGTATTAGACTAAAATTTCTATAGATTCATTAAAGGCAAAATAAGGTAGATAAGACATTTTGATCAATGAATACTTGAGCTGTCTGGTGACGATGGCTCCAGCTTAGAATTTTCATGATGTGCGTCGATTTTTGAAACCTTCAAGGATCTACAGACGTGCACTAGAGACACTTGATTTGTGTTGCTTTTCTATGGAGAGCGATAATCTCTTCTAAGATTTTCTGCCTTACAGTAGACGACGAGAGGAACAATTTGGCAGAAGACATCCAAGCGGAAAACCCAGGGTCTTTCCCATGCCCACAATCAACATGAACATGAGACACGACAGGGGCCTTCTCATCCCGAAAAATCCAGGAGGCACTTGAAACCGACGTGTCAACAATGGGAATTCGTGCTATGCCAGTAAGACTGCAGTCTGAGTGGAACTGGAAGCCAAACAGCAAAAACAGTGTAGATTTTAAAATTATTTCTGATTTCGTTCTAAGCGAATTATAGAATATTGAGCAAGTTTATCGTATTTTTGTTGAAAGAGGGGGAAGGATTCCGCCATGCAAACCGGAAGTCATCACGAGGGCAGATGCGAAACTTCTTTGTCTCTGGTGGGCATTCGAGGGAATCGCAACTTTGAACGCAACCTCCATGTTTTTTGTTTTTTTGTTTTTTTGCTTGCGTTATGAATTCCAATTATACAAATTGTCGCCCAAGAAAGCTCGTAAGTGCGCACTTATACCACACGCCATGGCTGTTTGCTGTGACGTGCACATCACGTGACTGGGCTAGTCCAATCAGACGGCCAAACAGCCGTTGTTCTCGTTCGTCATTGGCTAACTCATGGTGACATCACAACAAACAGCCGTTGCGCATGGTTTAGTAAAGCCAATCGTTGTCATAACTCTGACAAAAAATCATCACAGCCAGTGATGCACTTCTCAAATAGTTTCTTACGGTTGGCGTCAACCTCATCATTCCTTTTTATATTCTAAAAGAAAATTCAAATCAGCTGAAGGTACGACAATGAATGTCGCAGCGAATTTAGAGGAAGCTTCAAAATCATTAGTCGCATCTGCAAGTTGCCGGGGATCCATTAAGTTTTCGCCATAGAAAACAGTGACATCAGAGCCAGAATAGCAGCCACCAAGTTTATGACCCGGACGATAATCACTCAAGCTAAACAGTTGAGATCGAGTCGGCTGGATTGGTACAACAAATTGTGGCAGCTATTTTGATCGTAACCATCAATTATGTGTCAAATTGTTGTTTAGTAAACACTGAGACCAGAAAGTTAAAAAAAATAAAAAATAACAATGCTGTCATACCAAAAACCAAAGCTGCTAAAAGGGCCCCTAATTTGAGAATGGTTAGGCCTTTTAATAGAGTGGTAGGAACAGACAAAAACATTCGCTTAATCCCACCGAGTATTACTTCAAACGTTTAATGAAAATTTTACCATTGTTACTTCGGTAGCCATGTTTTACACTAAAGGTCTAAAGTATTAGTCGGTGGGCTAACATGGCGAATGTTTAGGTCTTTTGATATCACTCCTTTGAAAGACCGATCCATTATCAACCTGGCAACTCTTTTTTTTTTCAAGTTTTTGATCGTATTATTTCATCAAAAATATTTTGACACTGAATTGGAAGTTACAAGCAATTTTTTTTTTTACGCTGTGATTAAGTTTTTCCTTAAACGGCTGAAGTATTAGAGAGATTAACTCAGCGAACAGTTTGGTCGTGATGTCACTACTTTGAAAGACCGAACCGTTTTAAACTTGGTGGCTCTTCGTGCAAGTTTTGGTTTTTGATGCGATGGTGATCATACCAAGTATTCAAGAACGGTTGAAGGCCACCATACACAATGCATGGCTACGTCGAGCAATATGAAAATTCAAAGCACCCACAGACAAGGCGCGCCATCTGTTGTCAACGAAAGAAATCAAATTGGCAGCGCGGACAATCTTAGCCCCTCTTCTCTTGATACTCACCGTTGGGGGAACATGAAACGGGGAAAGCAACTTCCGGCTCAGCAGTCCTTGCCACAGTCACGTCACCTTCCATCCCCTGCGGATGTTTTTGTTATCTGTTAGGGTTGATGGCTCTCGAAGTTTTATTTTTTTTAGTTACATTATTGTTTAGGTGTCTTCACGACTTGCTTGTTGCGATTTTTCTTCTTCAGGGTCTTTTCTTTTTGTGTGATGTTTGGTGCAGAGCATCGTGAGGAGCTCGTCATGTGGTCCTGATGTCTGCATCAGTGGCGCATCCAGGAATTTGGAAGGGGCACACACACAAAAAAAGAGTCCGAAAATTAACGGATTTTTAATA
>JAHWFP010066838.1:0-35594 GCA_023313725.1 Lithobius niger
ACAGTGTCATCACAAAGTTCATGTGTGCCGTTACCTCCCCCCCCCCCAATCCAATCCAACCCAACCGGAAGTTCTTTCTTCACTCCACGCCATACATAAGTTGGGGTATAACAACTGTATAAATGAAACTTTTGGAAGTGGGTGGGGTGGGGGGGAGGGGGGGAATGATCTGCGGGGGTAGGAATATATTTTTTTTAGGGGGGGGGGGTGAAGAGGGAAAGCCTTACTCGAAACGACTTCGGCCTATCGTCTAATTATTTAAAAAAAAACTACCATCGATGTCATCATGACGTGCATGTGGTCCCATAACCTTCCCCCACCAAAAAAAAAGAACTTCTGTCTCCTTACCGCAAAAAAAGTTGGGGTAAAACAAATGTAATATTGTAACTTTTGGAAATGGGGGAAGGGGTGGGTAAAGAAATGTACCGTAGGGGAGGGGGGAGGGAAAGAGAAGAGGCATTTCTGGAAACGACTAGCCTAGCCTAAGGGAATATACTTTGGCTGCAGCAACATTGAAATAAAAGCCAGGGGTCGATCACTAGGTAGATTTTTTTTTGGCGGGGGTTGGTGGAAAGATATTATGCGTTTGTGTTAAAAAATACGAAAATTTTAACTAGTGAAAATTAGTTTTTACTTACCTAAAACACTTACCTTCAGTAATTATGCTAAAACCACCTTTTTACGCTATTTACTGCTCGCTTATGAACTAAAAACACCATTTTTTACGTTCTCCCTAAGCTTTTCTCCACTGCCGCCAGGCGGCGCTGCACGTCCTTACCGACGTCAGCGCCCCCACCAGTCCAACCGCATCACTTTTTCACGGGCACTCCGGTTCAGTGATTGCGGGGAGGCGGGCGGGTCCTTACTGAAGGTAAGTATTTTAGGTAAGTAAAAACTAATTTTCACTAGTTAAAATTTTCGTTTCTTACTTCCTGCAAATACTTACCTTCAGTAATTATGCTGAATTTGTCAGACAGGAGGCGGGAATCACCACCCCAACCAGGAACCCCGGAGAACAAGCTTACTAAACCACACACACACTGCCACCAAAACACTAATAAAGAACCACAAGGCGACCGACCCACCAGGACCAGGTATCCAGCGATGCCAAGCCCTCATAGAGAGGCCCATGGTCCCCAACCAACGGCCGGGTGAGTTAGCCCACGCCTGGCAGTACCTCCACCTCACCTTTGAGAACCTAGCTCCGGAACACGGCACACAAGCCCAGAAAACCGGCTCGCTCCATTAGAATTGCCGTAATGGAGCACAGCCAGAATAACACACTGAAACAAGGCACACCGACTCGGGCTTCACCCCCAGAAAGCCTGGCCAGCCACAACATGGCTTGCACCACAGATCCGCCCGCCCCAGGCCACTCGGGACCCTCAAGGAAGCACGCACAAACAGGGGCGGGCGGCGCAGGGAGCACGCTGCTACTGCTACGTCCAGCGGCGTCCCGCACCAAGAGTGTAAGAAATGTCCGCGCTACTCCAGCAAAATCCTAAACCTACAATTACCGTATTGTTTCAAAGCAGGTCCAGAAGAAATACTAAGTACAACTGTACATGTAATAGCGACATTTCGAAAGGTACAACACTTGACCACATGGCTTAAAACAAACATGGCGTAAACAACAAGACTGCAGCTTGCATCCCTTGCTGCCCACGTCAACCCCAGAACGCGAGTGAGCGGTCGCTCCGTCCGAAACCGGAAGGTATCTTCCCACTAGGCTAAAGTGCCTGATCAGCCAGATACAATTCTCCAGGCATGCACAATGCATAACCACCGACCAGGCTTCCAAACACTCTTTCCTGAATTGGGGAAAGTACATTTCAGTTTCAGGCCTTTAACACTACCTTGACATATTAAACAACGACATGAACACTGTAAAACCTCTGCTGGGAAGAACCATTCAGTTAGGCTATGACACCGAACACACTCTCCCATCCGTCTCATGCAAACACAATGCTACAGAAGGTAAAACATTACTTATGAGTCACAATTATAGAACGCCGCTGAACATAGCCTATTCAACCGCCCTGGATTCAGCCATTCCGACAACATGTCTGCACCATTTAGTGCAGACGGCACGTTATATAACCAGAAATATAGCTTTCGTAGCCAATCCCCCAAAAACATACATTTAATGGCAATGTGCTTTGACCTCAAGATTCTCACCTCATACCTAGTAAAGTGGATGGCAGAATGGGAGCCACAGTACAATGAAGGTGTTGTAGCCAACGGTGCCAATACCGAATGTGACATGCACTGTGTGGCCAGGCCAACACTCCTACAGCCAGAAACAGTGCAATGAATTCCGCCTCCATTGTACTGAGGCACACCATACCCTGCTGTCACAGCCCCAAAAAACAGGCACGCTACCCAAGAATACAATGTGCCCACCGAAACTACGCCGGTCGACTCTATCGGCTGCCCAAGATGCAGCTACACATGCATACGATTCAGATCACGTGACACTTGAAAGAACAATAGCATAATGTTTCGTACTGACAGTACATAAGTATCGCAGTATGGTCAACAATAAGCGAATATGAATGGACGTAAAGGCATAGGTATATTGGGACAATATTATAACACCCAAAAGAATATCAGGCCTTGTTCTAGAAGCTCCATACAACAACTTCCTACTAGTGACCTGTATGGGAAATGTACAATTGTCTCATCTTCGTCACGCCTCGTTTGAACACCAGTACCTGCAGACATGAACTGGCACACGCACCGTACACGTTTCATCGACGTTATACCTCTCCGTGAGTTGTGCAAAGTAAGATTTGATGAATTACTGTCATGCCATCAATTCTTAGGAAGGCAACACCTAATAGGTTGTGTTCGAAAGACGCGAGTTCGAATTCGGATTCAAGCAACGTTACTACATTTGCTCTAAGAGTTTCGATTCTGGCTAACAAAAGCAAACATCCACATAAAACTGCATTTAAACCAAAATGAAAAACACAGATTAAGTCCCAAGAACTGAGAAAATCTCATCATCACTAATGGCTTTTCAAGTTCTTCCCATCACAGTCACCCACTTTGGTGAAGACCATATACGGCTGTTTGCAATAGCCACACAGTACCATGGTGAACCCCAGGGGATTTTCACGAAGGTTTTGCAATCCAACGTACGCTGATGACCGAGCCTCGAGTGCCAGGTTTCCACAGAAACCGACTTAATTGGATATATGATAATCTAAAGGAGCCAATTTGGGGGAGGAGCCTACACTATTACTACGAATGAATGGTCGAGGAGGAACTTCTTCAATGGTTAGTGGGCCCTCAGTCAGAACTTCTGCTTCTACCCTAGAATTACCATCCGATTCTGACACTGTACCCGAACTAAGTCCCATCCCACAGTTAAATGTAGTTGCACTTAGACTGGGTTTGGGCACACTCTGAGGCCTATACTGCAAGGACCTCCTCCCCTCCCCATAACTAAACCTCACCAACCGTTACATGTTTAGTTTCAATGACCAAGTAAGTATGGCCCTAAAAACGAACAGTGGTTCAAACTGACATCCCCGTTCTACACAATATTATTTGCAGAACATAATTCCATCTGGGGTGTGATAGTACACATCCAACCTACCTACCCTTTCTATGTACCCCTCTTGTCTTAAAGGACGTAACGTCGTCTCCCATGGACCGTTCCCACTTGTGAGGACAGGCAATGGCTTTTGCATAGATAATTGGCCCAACAATTGTAGTCCATAATACGCGTTGGTTAATTCGCGAAGCACGCAGTAAAAACTCGCACAACCATCCACGATGGGAGTGCTCGAAAAGTGATGCGGTTGGACTGGTGGGGGCGCTGACGTCGGTAAGGACGTGCAGCGCCGCCTGGCGGCAGTGGAGAAAAGCTTAGGGAGAACGTAAAAAATGGTGTTTTTAGTTCATAAGCGAGCAGTAAATAGCGTAAAAAGGTGGTTTTAGCATAATTACTGAAGGTAAGTATTTGCAGGAAGTAAGAAACTGTGAATGTCATCACAAAGTGCATTTGTGCCGTGGCTGCATGATTCCTCTCTACTCTAATGCTCGAGGAATGCAGCTTCTCAGTGTGCCTTTGCTTTGGCAGGTTTCTTTCCCGATTCCGTCGTCAGGCGCGCGATCGAATATAGTCCCTAATCGTTCACTTAACGTTGGTTCGCTGCTTGGCCTGCTTTGGCGGGAATTAGCTAAACGGTTGGGGGGCCCCGAGAAAACATGAGAAAGATACAGGTAAATGCCACGTTTAACACTGAAATCGGGCTCGTAGACCACTTAATAATTGTTCGATGATTTCTTAAAAACTATATCTGGTAGTGTATCGAGGAAATTTGAGAAAAATGGCCAACGAAGTACTGTCCCTTTAAGCTGTAGTTCATATCAAAGAGTAGGAAAGGAAAATAAAACTATATTAGATTCTGAAGATGTCAATGTCAGGACGTAAAAAATACCACATTTGGGCATATTTTGAAGAGGAAAAGACCACAACTGACAAAGGAGTCAGAGTTAAAGCCAAATGTGAAGCTTGTGGAAAAACGTTGCAAGGGCTTGTTGCAAGGGCTTGTTGCTAGGCTTAAAGCCCATAAAGAAAAGTGTTTTTCAGCATCTAATGAAGATGAAACTGAAGAAGTTTCTGGAGATGCCTCCTTAGAATTAGAAAGTTCCAATGCAGTAGTTGGCCCTGTAACCCGATCCCAGCCCTCCACATCTCAGGTACAACTTTCTGAAGGCACACCATACACCCCTAAGAGGCAGACTACTGACGGCTCACCCAATTCCTCCTCTCATAAACTACTTAAAAAAAACTAAGCCAATGAACTCATTTGTGATCAAAACATCTAAGCAAGAAAAAACTGTAATAGACAAACAAATAGCCCGCGGTATTTATGCAACAAATACACCTTTCCGAGCCATAGATAATCCAGAAGTGATTAAAGCGTACAACATGCTTCGTCCAGGTTGCATTCCTCCGACACGAAAGGACATTGCTGGACCCCTTCTTGAAGCTGTATACCAGGAAGAAATTGATAATTGTTCTAGCATTCTTAAAAATCAAATTGTGTCTATGTGCATCGATGGGTGGTCAAATGTTCATAACGAACCTATTGTTTGTGCATGTGTAACAACTCAATCTGGCGACGTTTACTTGACTGAAACCAATGATATTTCGGGGAACTCTCATACAGGAGAATACCTTACGGATATTACATTGGCAACTATTAAGAAGACAGAAAAGCAATTGAAGTGCAAAGTGCGTAGCTTTGTAAGCGACAATGCTTCCAACATGAGAATGATGAGGAATGAATTGGAAAAGAATGATGAAGCTGATGTCTTAACATATGGGTGCTCAGCACATATTTTGAATTTGCTTGCAAAAGATTTAGAAATACATGGTGTGAAAGAACATGTGGTTCAGATGGTTAAATTTTTTCGTAACCATCATTTGCCTAGAGCATACTTGGCTGCTGAAGGCAAGGGACCTGGGCTGGTGATACCACAAGATGTATGTTGGAACACCCTCGCAGATTGCTTAGAAAGCTACATAAAGAACAGGCCAGTGCTGATGAAAATATGTGAAGAACATAGAGACGTTGTAGATATGGACATTAGAAACAAAGTTCTTAATTTAGGAATTAAAAGGAATGCAGAAGACCTGTTGAATATATTAAAATCCATTGCTGTTGCTCTGGACAGTATGCAGAAAAATAGCTGCACTATATCGGATGCAGTTGTCATATGGAAGGATCTAGAAAAAAAATTGATTAAAATCTTGAATGACAAAGACAAACGAGAATTCCATAAACGTTACAATATGACACTCACACCTGCTCATTTTTTGGCTAGCCTATTGGATCCACGATTGCCAGTCGGGACTTTGTCACATGAAGAAAGTGAAGCTGCACTTGAGTTTGCTGAGGAAAAATATGCAGAGACACCTACATTGCTATCTTTAGTAATGAAATTTCCAGCTCGTGCAGAACCATTTAAGGGGGCCATGTTCAATAAATCGGCGGTGTCGGCTGTCACCGCAGTTGAGTGGTTGAATTCTTCCAAAGCAATGAAGAAAGACGTATACAGTGTTCGTGATATGGAATGCGTTAATCAACTTTATTACTACGGTCGCATCTTCTGCAGGAATTGAACGTGTTTTTCGTCGTTTAATCTTGTGCACTCTAAACTGCGTAACCGTTTAGGAGTTGAAAAGGCAGCTAAACTTGTGTTTCTTGTGAAACTCTTAAACAAATAATCCTTAAGTAAGTCTTTTAATTTCGAATTGTTTTGCTAAATATGCTTGTTTTAGTTCCGTTTTTGTAAAGATTTTTTTTAATAAACAAAGTTTGAAAAAAAAAGTCAATATAAATCAAAAAAATCCGATTTAAATCAAAAGAATCCGATTTAAATCGAAAAAATCTTATTTTTTGATTTTTTTTTAATATAAATCATGATTTTTTCCAACCCTGATTACCAGCCTTTTATGCATTTCCTTCATTTGGGATTTCAAACCCAAGTGAAACTTGTTGGCGCAGGCCTCCTTATAAAAGTATCCGATCCGGATTATGCTTCGTCTTTCCTCCTCCTAGTTGAGACTAGGGATCGACCGATACAGAAAAAAACCGATCCGATCCGATACCGATTTTCCCCTCACACGCCGATCCGATACAGATCCGATACACCGATACAGATATACCGATACCGATTTTAAAAAAAAAGTCATTGGGTCAGAAATTCAAACGCATACTTCACCATTATGAAACTGGTGTGCAAGAAAATTAAATTTCTAATTTTTTTTCTCAGTGGTGGCAGATCCGTAAATGTACCCTCGACTGTAAAAAAAAAAATCCGGAGTACACTGCAGATAGGCCTAATCCCAAGAAGCCCTGCCCTGATTCTGGCAATGCACAAACGTTGAATTCACTAAGCTGCTGTGCAGATGACGTCATGGAATACAAGTGATGCTATGCAGGAAAGGTTTCTCACAAGCTAGGTGGAGTAGCCAGAGTGCTCGGAAGTTGGTCGTATCGGCTAAAATATCGGTAAATAAACACCGATACAGATCCGATACCGATACACAAAAAATACCGATAATATCTGTAAATACCGATACCGATTTTAATATCGGTCTATCCCTAGTTGAGACCATGGTAACTTACGTGGCCCTGGTATTTTGACGTTACTATATGCCGACGAAAAGATACATTACCTGCCTTTTATGTATTTAAAAGCCGACCTCGTCACAAATGGCGGTGGGACCATGGTAACGGATACATGCACTACGAGCTGGCTGCTCCAGAATCAACTGACCCTGTGAACCGTAAGCCATCCTTTAGTCCATTGTGTGATGAGGAGCTTCTGAAGATAATCCGGTCTCGTGGTCCGAAGGCCCGAGTGTTGTGGGCGCATGCGAGAGGGCCATATGACCCATGCTGCCAGCAGTTGGGCTGATGCGCCTGATAATCTAGTTGATGGGCACGGGTGAGGTGTTACTGAAAGATTCCAGATGGGTGCCTATGGTTACCTGCAAGACTAATGATGTGGTGTTGGGGCCCGAGTCGTCAGCAGCCAAATGTCGTGCCCAGACTTGACGATGAACAGGGCGAAAACTGCTCATACGCCGCGAGGTAGGCGCTGAATGGACCCCGGTGGCGGCCATTCGTAGGCAGACGTGGGCTGTCAGTGTCTTGCTGTAGTCTTCTTTCTTCATTACATGCTGGAAACTAATGGATGCTCTACGTATTTTGGGCGGTTAATAATAAGCTAATGATAGGATGGCTCACATTATGCAGGAAGCACTGGTGTTGTTCATGATGTGACATCTTCATGGATCGTGGAATGGGCGCACCGTTGAAGGCCGACCGTCAACGGGAGGACGGTGTTGTTGAGGCTTGTTGTCCGTGGGACCAGTCGTGTGCGCTAGGCGCAGAATGTCCTACTGGTCGTATCGGTGTCATAATTACCGGTTTATCGGCTGTTGAAATGTTAGATGGATGGTAGATACAGACAATGATGATTCGTAATTAGGTAAGAACTGCTGGTTCAAATCCAAACATAAACAAAGTTAAATTTGTAGAAATTGAAGAAAGTAATGCTTGAACATAAGGTGTATCGGGGACAAGATAGGAAGCCCTGAGAATCCGAGACCAGTGTCATTAGTTGGTCAAAGCTATTGATGCTGTAGATGAGCGCCGGGATTCTAAGTTGTGGTGAAAGAAATTTTGAGCGATGACTGGCTCAAGAGTCGCAATCTGCATATTTGAAGTGGAGTCCTGATGACATTCGAGTATGATATTGGGAGATCTTAAGAAAACCCACAATGTAACAGCAGTGGGGGACCGGCTCCTCAACCTGAAGAAGGTGTGCATTTGAAGCAGATGAAAAATAGAACTGATTAGGCCACTTAAAAAAAGAAAGTTGGTTCTCAGGCATTTTTCTCAAGAAATCCGTGCGGGTGGGCGGAATTTTTTTTTTTATTTTTTCATTTATTGACCCTATTTTTCCATACATTTTGGGGAATAATTTTCTAGTTTGGGTAAAATAAAGAATACTGCCTCGTAATGCTTTGTACCATGTGTCCACACAATTATTTTAACAACAAGAATGATAATTTTATATTTCAATTTCTCACTAAGGGCTATTTTTGTTCCGTAACTGCCATATTTGCCGCGTTGTTTCTTTTTATTTCCCGTAAAAAAATCGGTGCGGGAGGGCCCGAGAACCAAGTTTTCTTTTTTTAATGGCCTTATGGAAGAGCCCGGGATCCTAGGCCGACTCCTTTAGCCAATTGACGACAAGCAGCGCAGGGTTGACACGAAGGAACAACGGGCAATCCCACCGAAATAAAAACGGTCACAACATCAAACTGCCACACGCTGTATGCGCCGAGGCCTTGAAAATCGGGCGTAGAGGACGCTTCCGACCAAGAACAGATTATGCGACCAACGTTCGTATGAAGATGGGAATGGAGCACCTGACCTAAGGGACGGTCCTGAAGAGGCAGTCACAGCAGGAGGAACTGTAGGCGTTGTGTTGGCTGCACCGACTCTGGTATTTATTGGTGGGACGATAGTAGTAGGCACATCTTGTTGATTGGGCAGAGACACGTGAGTGGGCTAACAGACTGGGCCACGGTTTTTGGTCGGGATGCCAGTCGTGGATTTCTATTTCCGTCGTGAAGTAGTCCGTCATGGTCTGTTGTCGGAGGTGGCCCAATGGTGTCTTGCGCCGTTGGCCCCAACTGGGCCGACGGAGGCTTCGATGCAGTCTTCTTTGAAGTTGTCTTATTGCTCCAAGGCCTGAGTCCGGAATGGGAACTTGCTGTATATGTGGAACGTTTAAGAGCTTTTTTAGTAGGCCGCTTCTGGGCCTTCAAGGCAGATAGAAGACTTACTATTGTACCAGTTACATGAACAATGGTACTGGGAAACGAGATGCAGATCGAAGCGAGGAGGATACACTTTAATAGAAAACAAGGTTGGAAGTAGTGACATACAAATAATAGATGACTAAGAAAAAAAAAACAGCCAAGGAGGCCCAGGCTGGGACCGGATGGTCACAGAGTGTCCTAATATGGCCCAGGGGAGGAAAGTGGTGTCAACACGGTAGTGTAGGAAACGATAGGTGGGCCTGTGGACGATGGGTGCCGATCATTGTCTAGTATTTACTCAGGAAAGTGTGGAATGGAGCTGGGGAACAAAATATCCTATTGCTCCACTGAGTTTATTGTTATGAAGGGTATTGGTATAAGCGGATTTTTTTTTTAGCACATGCATCATTGTGACGAGGTTGTTTTAAAAAGGTATTATTATAAAAAGGTTATACTGTATCATATGTTCCCTCCTTTCAACAAAAGATTTAACCCAATTCCGTGAATCAGGCATGCTCAAAATTAATGACTTGCAAGCCTCAGCAACAGAAGGGTCAGAAAATAGCATTTCTTGCAATTAGACCGAATTTAAAGGAGATGCAGAAATATCAAACACTTGATGCATTGGGCCGGCTATCTTTGGCGATGGGGCTCCCACTGACAGACCTACTTCTGGCGAAGGTGTCCTCCGTTGAATCCACGTGACGAACACACGACGCATTGGTACAGTTAGCATTGGCTACGTCACTGTACTGGCGCTTACTCCTGTTGAGAAAATAGAATATGGAATCGAAGCACCGAGCATCAAAGCTGTTTCGAGAACATCTTCTAGTCGAACCCGCAAAGAATTCATGCACAACGTGGGGCCCGCGTTCAACTAACTGCACATGGTCAGGGGGATGGGATCTAATGAACAACCGCCCCGCTTGCCTACTAACTGCTATTTTGGATTGGGACGGTGCCCAAAGCACTGGAAGCTCGTGCAACTGTCTTTTCACTTCGCCTGCTACGTTAGATTTCATTGTTGACTTGTAACCGTTCATTCCAGTTCCTAACGTACTAGTTACAAAGTTCATTTTCTGTGCAGGTAGAGATTCCCGTAGGACGTAATTGTACACTGATGGGGTTACTAACACTGCAGAATGTAAATTCAAACTCTTGTCATTAGTCTATGGTCACGGCAACTAGAGTAAGAGTAAAGAAGCGGAACGTTGCTGCTGTAATTGTTTTTGGTCAGATTTATGCCATTTTCTCTCAATATCTATTTTTCTAAACGTTGCATGGATGAATGCAGAATTCACAGGTCAGACATTATCTCGTGCGGCAGTAAGTTTCTAAAGAAAATTTTGCAGTACATTTGACAATATAAATTCCCAACTTTTTGAAAAATGTTAGTCCCCTCCTTCCGAGCATTTGTAAAAATTCTATTCTACAAAGAGACTGAAAGGCTAGCGTTTATAGGCTCGTGTTCGCAGTACGCTTAATTTGTTGTTTAAACCACTGACAAGTAAATGAATCCATTGAGCTATGCCGATCGATGGTCAATTTTAGTGAATCATTGGTGCCGATGTATCGCTAAGCTAGTAACTTATACCCTCGACAATGTTCGAAACTTACATGCTCCATCTTCATCATAGTTAGATAGGTCAGGCTGAATCGATCGACTGAATTCCAAAATGTTACACCACTGGTCTTTGTTGATTACCTTATACTTTGATTGCTGAAATTAATGAAAAATTATGACTTACAAATTTATATTCTTTTATTTGCTCTTATGAAAACTAAAAGGTGTTATTTACTAACTTCTAAGAATTGATGAAATGAACCATACAATGGCCAATGCTTCCCTAGTAATAGTTGCAGCATAGCTTTCCCAGTTTCTAAATCCATACTTCGTTGATCTTTGTCCTGCAACGACAAAAGAAATAAATGAATTGTTATGAAAAGTAACAAAGTAGATATTAATTTATTATGGGGCACCCAACCAAAGTCCATGGAACCAAAACACAAAAGAAAGGAGGCAGACCTTGGCTACAAGCTCCAGCTGAGCTTATCTCTTCACCCTTTCTCAATGGTGACCTGAAGAGGTCACAAACGTATGGAGGAAGAGTAATGTTTTCCTTTGCAGACACTAAACAATAAAAAATTGCATTATCACTTGACCTACATCCATATATTGAAATTCTTGTGATTACCATGGTCTTGTGTTTATTTACCCGAGAGATCTTAGTAAGAAGCATAGGATCAATAACCACACCAGTGACTTAACTCTCAGGCACTCAAAACAAGGCTTAACACCCACCGTTATTAACTGGGTGAGTGGCAGCTGTGACGGGAGGTAGGGTGGATCTTTATATAGTACAGTACAATAATCCCCCCCTGCCCCACTACATTCATCAAGCAGGAGAAACACAAATGCAACCTGCGAAACCTTAGAAATATTTGGAGGTAGGGTCATGGAGATGCATTAGTTGAATTCCATGGCTTTTGAAGAAGTTAACAGCCAGGCTTTCCAGCACCCTTAGGTGCGGCATGTAACGGGTGCGACGGGTGTGACTTGATAAGGAGTTTTGAGGCCGTACAGACAATCGTATGTTTGGACATCATAGAGTGGATAGCGACGCCGTTCTACGATAGCTAGCTGGAGGACTAGTATTGAAACTAAATAGATATCTAGGAATAAAAAAATTTACCCCTTCTAGCTGGGGAATGGTAAATTATATGTTTTTTATCCCTATTAAATTTTTGCATGGATAAGTCTTGGGTGGTGGGCAGTCGTCATCGTCGCCTCCCACGTGAATTGGTGGGATCCCTTGAAAATTGTTTGGGTGGATGAAAATGGGACATCCCAAACAGGTAGTTGACCATAATGATTTTATGGACAAGTGGTTGACTGCATCCACAAAAGAAAAAGCAGAGATGACCCGCCAAGAAGAAGAATTTGACCAAGGAGTGGCAAAGCATCAAAGGGGAGTGCAGTCAAGTAGACGGAGAAGAAAAGAGGCGAGTTCTGCCAAAAGTTGAAGCTCCTAACCCCATTCTAGAAGCCAGAACACGAGTGGAGGAATTATGTTGGGGAAAATAGAGACACGTCCAACATTGGTCACGTCCAGGCTTCGAGCAAGTCACGTGTCCGGTGTTGTTGAGTGCAGTGTGTTTGAGAACAGCATGGCGTCAGGAAGCAACTAAGTGTATGTTTAGCTAGGGACTAAGTTTAGGCTGTGTTATGGGAGTAAAGCAAGACCCACGAAGCATACGTGCTAAGCAGCAAGGAACTGATCATCGCCAGATGACTGCCTGATGTTCCAAGACACAGTGTGACCACCATGTTAAGTTGCCACCACGATATCCTTAATGCTAAGCTATCTGTTCACAATCCACACCTCTGTTGTATCTATGATCTTCAATCCCCACACCAGTTTTATCAAATATTCTTCCCCAATTTTTGTCAAACTAACTGCGCATGCCCATGGATGTACATTCCTCTTGGCTGGCTTTCCTGTATGGCTCAGTTTTGCAACATAACTCCAGACGTGTGTAAATGTTGCAAAGGCATTCATTTTCCTATTTTTTAGCCTCGTGAGAAACGGTTTTGCTACATTAACTCCGAAATGTTGCAAAAGCTATTTCGTGCAGGTTGCTCGAATATAGTGAGGAGGTATGGTGAGAATAAGCAATTTACAGTAATAAATTGAATATCGTAGTCTTTTACTTACCCTAGCAAAATCGTACGCATATCTATAAATACTTTTAAACGCAACTGCGTCATTCAATATGGAACGGAGGTAATCTAGTTTGGCTTGTAGCTTCTCAACTGAGTCACATCTGTAAATGGAACGGTAAAACACTCGTCATTTTACGACTTAACTAGACAAATTACTTTAATTTGTGCGTGAAAACTATATAATCTTCTACTTTTATATAATAATCTACTTGCATTTTAAATAGGGCAATAGTGGCAGTGACTATTTTCACACTTTAGTGTAATTACGCAATCAATACGATCAAATGGCTACTGACCAACTATGGTATAACAATTGCATGAAAAAGAAAACGAAAGAGGCTATTGAATTAATATCCTTTTTATTCGGCTAATGTTAGCTCGGGATGGAAATTTTTCATAGGAAATTTCTAGATACAGTATTTAACATGCCGCTAACAATAGCATGAGCACAGTCCCAAAATATATGAATGAAAAAAACAAATGTTGTTCAATCAGGTTCCCGGCTATAGAGGGCGAGAAACTGATATTTAGGCGAGCAATTAACTTTTTATTGGCTGGGCGGCAACACATCAGTGGTATGAATATACCAAGAATTTAAAGGGTTAGGGAGGAGACATTGTAACTCTAAAAAGTCCCTACTGAAAAGTGTTACAGTCATTCCTATTAGTCCCATCCGAGTTTTCAGAAAGCGCCACACGTTCCATCTCCCAATTTTTGTTCATTTTTTAGCCCAAATCTAAAATAAGCTAAATACAACTAAGCTAAACCAAATAATAATTAAACACAAGCTAGTTTCATTTAGTTTAATTTCATGTTAGGCTGAAACTGAGTAGAAATTCCCACGTAAAACTCATGGTGCCCTCTATAAACTAAGGCGGAACTAATAAGAATGACTAGCAGACGACATTACTTACGTAAGGAGGAAAATATGCAATATTCCAGACAGGCAAGAACGATTTAACATATTCTTGGCATATTTTCGATAGTCAATTTGCTGTGGATGGAGAAACCTAGCCGACTATCATCTTCAGGCACATAATAAAAACTCCAAACACTATTATCTATTTACAGTCCATTAGATTCGTAATTGGCATTAACTAGGCCTCCGATATTTACAAGGTATATACAAGGTAGGTGCGCGACGCTCATGCACTGCCTCCGTGATTTTGAAGGCCGTGATTCCACTTTTTTCTTAAAGCAGCATCCAAAAGGAAATGGATTGAAGGGTTAGACGGTCCCTGGATATTTATCAGCAAGGCCTTCTCTCGGACGTAGTGTTGAATAGCCAGGGATTCGAGGTCTCTCAGGTGTGAGTCTCTGCTAAAGTTTGAAATGAGCAACGTTTCAGTTCCTTCCCAATGGATGCGGTGTGAGGTGTCCATCTGGTGTACTGCAATGCTGTTTGTATCTGTCTGGTTCCTGGTATCACTCGCATGTTGTGTTACTCGTGCCCTTATGCCCTTACGTCTCACCAATATAGACGGTATCGCGATACACTCCTTCTCTCGTGTTCACTATTTTTTGCAGTCTTTCCTCATCCTCCTCGTATTTCTTCTTTCTACTACCTTCCTCTTTATGCAATGCTTTCGGCAGGAGCAATTCTTTGAGGCCTTCTTTTTTCACGTAGGAGTCAAAGCCGTTATCTCTTATTTTCTGGATCTTGTCTGTTACTCCCTGAAGGTAGGTAAGACCTACCCTAGTCTATGCTTAGCCTCTCCGTCTGTATCATCATCTCTCTTATCTCTTTTCTGCAACGCCTACTGCATCAACCTGTTGAGGCACTTTGCGGGGTAGCCTAGGAGGATGAACCTGCCTTTCGCTTAAGGAAAGGATTTACCACTTCTTGCGAACTAGAATGTTTTAAAATCCTGGTGAACTTGCCTGCTGCAATGACCTTTAACTGTCCCACCGGGTGACCCGAATCAAAAGGGATACGTCTGCCAGAGGACAGGGGCTTTCTGTAAGGACGGTACGTGACAGATCCTCCATATTCTCGGGTAAGTTCCACATCCAAAAAGTTTTCTATCCTTCTCGACCTCAGATGCAAAATTGATGTCTTCCTTCCAGCAGTTTAACACCCTCACCACATTCTCGACCTGGTCTTTCTTCATGGATGATGCCACATCGTCTACGTATCTTCTCCATAACCGAATCTATGGGGAAAGACTCTCTGGCAAAGGCATCCAGGTGTTGTAGAACAATCTCCGCAAGATTGGGTGAGCTCGAGTACCTCATCGGGGTACCCTTTATTTGCCAGAACGTCATTCCCTTAAACTCTGACATAAATGGAGGAAAGTAGCACTTTAACCAAGGCACGATCTTTCAAAAAAATTTTCTTGGGGATCTTAAACTTCTTAGCCGAAAGTTCCAACATCTCAAGGATCAATTTATGGGACAAACTGGGGAACAGTTGCTCTACGTCTAGGGACACCAAAATGTCATCTTCGTTAAGTCTCAGTTGCTTAACTTCCTCTATTAATTCTGCGGTGAGGCGCAATGGGCAAGGAGACAACACATACTTCTTGAGGCGCTCGTTCACAAACCAATCAAACTGTTGGCTCAGTCCCCCACGCTTCGCGGAAGTAATGAGGAGCAGGGGTTTACCTTATTTATGTAGCTTGATCTGAGAGAAGATGTGAGGTAAACGTTGGGTGCCCTACGCATCAACTCTTTTTCTTCATCGGTCAAGTGGCATTGGAAGGAAGGCCACTTGACAGATGAAGAAAAAGAGGAGGTGATGCCTAGTGGACCCCAACGTTTACCTATCACCGCAACCATTGGGAAGAAACTGAAACGTTTCTCAATTCAAACTCGAGCTGAGACTCACACCTGAGAGGCCTCGAATCCCTGGCTATTCAACACCACGTCCGAGAGAAGGCTGTGCTGATGAATATCCAGGGACCGTCTAACCCTTCAATCCATTTCCTTTTGCATTTCCTTTCAAAGACCGTCTAAGAAAAAAGTGGAATCACGGCCTTCAAAATCACGGAGGTAGGGCATGAGCGTTGCACACCTACCTTGTATATACCTTGTAAATATCGGAGGCTTAGTTAACGCCAATTTCGAATCTAATGAACTGTAAATAGGTGGTAGTGTTTGTAGTTTTTATTACGTGCCTGAAGATGATAGTTGGCTAGGTTAGATTATGACAACATGCCACTAGAGAACAAAAGATGCCATGCTTTCGTGGCTAACTCTTTAAATAGGAGGAGTGCGCGTATGCGCATTTGGGTTACCAACCTGGCTGGATCCAAACAACTTTAAACTCTAGGGTGTAACAGAGCATTGCGAGAAGAGAACACAATGCCAAATTCACAGGTAATGCATACCTAAGTTTAAGCGATGCTGGGTTATGGAGCCGTAGTAGAACGAAGCAAACTACACTTTGACTTTAAGTGAACAAGCAAACTTAAAAATGAGATAAATGCAGTGTTGCTTTAGAAAATTGCCTATAACAAATTTTTGATGCGAACATTTTTGATGTGACACAGATATAGCGATCTGCATTTCAAAAATTTTAACAAGTGAAACAAACTCAATTTTGATATAAGATTAAGAAACGAAGCAATTTCATTAACGAAACCATTTCCAACTTGATATAAGAAAGTCTTAAATTTATTCAGGTGTGAATCAAGCCTCCATACGATTGTTCTTCCACGAGATCGACTCCCTTTTAATTTTACAGAATGACGTTTAGCCTAATAGCGGACGGCATGTAAACAATCTACGAACGAACCTGGGAAACCCCGTCCGCAATTTTCATTTGTTCACGTCGTCTTGTGCCACAATAAAAACATATGCTCACGGTCATCAAATGATCGTCAACACGAGGTATAAACTCCAAAATACCAGTGTTACCTGGTTGATTTTGGTTTCTATTGCCTGTTGAATATTTACATTACCTTTTTTAAAGCATTCTCCTTCTCAAAATGCTGTTCAATCTGGAGAAAATAATTCGTAGGAGTCCTTCCGGTTCGCTACCTAATGTACTAATCCTACTACATAAAAGTTGAAGCGGAGCGGCAAGCTCACCTTTGCGGACCTCTATTGTGCCCAAATGGCGACAAGAGGGGAGGAGGGTGGGACCGAGGTAATGTATATTTTCAACAGGCAATAGAAACCAAAATCAACCAGGTAACACTGGTATTTTGGAGTTTCTAGTTGCCTTGAAAATATACATTACCTTTTTTCAAAGCAATCCCATAGACTTTTTCAAGGCGGTTGGTGCCATTTTGACTCAAATACTCTCAGGTAGCGACCGGTTCCCCTCACAGAAAATTTAGTGTGTAAAAGGGGGTTAAAGTATACGTCGGGCGGCAACAAACGGCCCGATACAGTAAAGTCCCTCAGCTTGATGGGACATGTCCCGGAGATAGTGGGACGTGAAGACTGCAGGATGTCTCCAGGAGGCAGCTTCCATTATTTCAGTGACAGAGATGTTGCTGTAGTGAGCCCAGGATGTGGAGTAGGGTTGTAAAATTCCGATTAATTGGCTAAACGTTTACCATAAGGTTAAAAAAAAGCGATTAACGATTAATCCACCGTCCCCCAAATAATTTTTTTTTTCAAGTTTAATACTTTTGAGTCCACTTCATTTTTATTGTTCCGTCCGAACACTCTCTTCACATGATATCACTTGAGGCTTTGCTACGATGCATTCAAAGGTTTCGTTCCACAAAGAACCTATCGGAGGTCGCAATACTAAAGGATTTTCAAAACACTCATCGAAAACGGAGCAGTTTATGCAAGGAATAAAGGCAGTGAAGTTGAGGACATCATTCATCTCAGACAAGGAAACTGGGACTCCCAGCTTTCGAACACTACCAAGAAAGCAGCAACTTTTACTGAAACTTGGGTTTCATATATTAAATTTTGTTGTCTCGGTTTATAAACTGCTGCAGCTTGGAAAATAACGATAATAGTGTGAAACATAATTAACGCGACAAATATGAATCTCTTCTTCCTAGTTTTAGAGTAAATCAGACATCTGGAAAGCCAAAGTGATATTGAGTATGGGTTTGCTATGTGAAAGGTTGTGTTCAGAATGCTTTCAGAAAAAAATAAAATTGACCAATATTTTAAATAAGGCTGCACCGATACCAACTTTACCGATCAAATACCAATACCGAACCGAATATCCAAAATTGCATTCCCAATCTTTCATCAAAGGTGTAGTTTTCTGCAAAAGTCCAATAATTATTAAAATAAAAAAATATTCAAATAGTAACCCATAGTTAAACAATAGCTAGGAAGATACTCTGTGATTTCCTGAGCAAAACCCCGCGAACCGCATGTCGTAATCTCGAACGGTTCCAAAGTTATCGATATTTCTGCGAAAGTTTCCGACACCGATACCGCAAATATCGGTAGCTGGAGGTTCGGTTTGTATTAAACGAAAAATACTAAACGTTTAATTGTCAAGAAGACGATTATCGTTTAAACGATTAATCGGCACAACCCTAATGTGGAGATTGCTCGAAGTTCGTAGGCCGTCTCCCTGATGCCTTCAGAGACACAATTTATATCAAGTGCTTCGTAGGTTTGGACGATGACACTCTTTAGCCAAGTGGCAATCATGCGAGTGGAAGTTGTGCCGACCTCATTAGTAAAAGGTAGGAAAAGTTGTGATCGCCCTCGGCAGATGGGCTTGGATGCTTGAAGGTAGAAACGGATCACCCGAACAGGGCAGAGGGACCGTTCTTCTTCATCCCCTAAGATGGAGGACAAGGATGGGATGAAAAAGGGATGCGTTCTTTCATCAGGTTTCTGAGTCTTGGCACGGAACGATGCTCGTGGAGTCAAGGTTACCTCAGCATAATCAGGTACAAAGAAGCAGTCTTTTTCTGTAGCGGATCAGGCTTGTACGAAAGCAGGCAGCAAGAGCTATGAGAAACACTTTTTCTTGTAAGATGGCTGAGTTTAGCTGAGTGCATTGATTCATAAGGTGGGGCCACGAGAGCCGTAAGGACGATGGATAAGTCCCAATCCGGAAACTGTCTGGATATTCGTGGTCGGTCCAGGCGGACAGAATGAATTAAGGACGATATCCTGTAGTCGGTAAAAAGGTTCATATTACCAGCTGCTTTGAAGACAGTGTTAAGTGCAGAACGGTAAACAAGGATGGTGGAACCCCTCAATCCGCTTTTGAATAAAGTAGTGAGGAACCGGAGGTCGTGCAAAGGGGGACGGATTGGATCAATCTGTTCCGAGATACACCAATGAAGCCATCGTTTCCAGTGACTGTCATAAATCTTGTTGGTAGAGGACCGGATGGCTTGTGATGCAATGCGAGTGGCCTCGTCCTCAAGAATGCCAGATGTTCGGAGGAGTTCGATGATAGTAGCCACCCGTGAAGTCGAAGCACTCTGTGATCGGGTGGAGGATCGATCCTCTGGGTTGGGACAGGAGGTTCGGACGGTTCGGTAGGCAGCGGGGAGAGTCGATGAGGAGGCTGAGTAGAAGCGGGAACCAAGCTGCTAATGGCCAATTCGGTGCAATTTGAAGAAACCGTCCTTGTGAGCTGGCAATTTTGCGAAGCACGAGTGGCAGGAGGCGAGGAGGAGGGAAAGCGTATGCCTAGAGGTGATCCCAATTTAGTGTAAACGCATCCACTACCCAAGCACGAGGATCCAAGAACGGGCTGACAAACAGGGGAAGTCTGGCATTGTACCTCGTGGTGAAGAGGTCGATGATTTGGTGACGCCTGAGATGGAATAGGATGGAGCAAACAGTTGAATATAGCATCCATTCGCTGGTTGGTAGCGTCCACCGGGAGAGGGAGTCTGCGATCACATTCAATGATCCTGGGATGTGAAGAGGTAGAAGACACATGTAGGTGAATGGACAGTTGAAAGATTTGGGAGGTGACATGATGGAGAGACAGGGAGCGAGTCCCACCCCCTTTTCGTAGATACGCAACGGCTGTTGTGTTGTCTGTGTGGACTTGAACCGTCCGTCCTGCTACATGGTCCTGGAAGTGGCGAAGGCCCAGAAGGACTGCAAGGAGTTCCAAGTGATTGATGTGAAATACCATTCCCTTCGGCCAAGTACCCGAAACTGCAAGATTGTCAATGTGGGCTCCCCAACCTGTTAGGGATGCGTCTGTGAAGAGGTGTACTTCTGGAAGAGGTTCGTGAAGAGGAACCGTAGCGGTTAGATTGATGACGTCCGTCCAACATTGATAAGCGTCCAAAGGAAAGAGAGGACCGAGGGGCTGAGGTGGTAGAGTTAATGCGAGATGAGGATCTCCCCATAAATCGAATCGGTAGTGGTGGAATGGCCGAGCCATCCACCTGCTGTAGGGAACTAGGTCCGTAAAGGAGTCGATGGTCCTGATGGTGGACGCAAGATCCCAGAAAGCGTGTACGGATAGGCGGGCAAAGGCATAAGCGGAGCGCAGACGATCCCCTATGCGTTCTAGGGATGGCATGACTGTTGCTTCTTTGAGATTGAAGAATACTCCTAGGAACACGAAGGATTGAGCGGGTTGGAGGCGAGATTTAGAGAAATTTATTCCCAGTCCCAAGTGATGAAAAAGAGACACGATGTCCTTTTGAGTGCTGGAAAGAGCAGCGGGGTTGGGGTGAGGGAGAAGGCAGTCGTCGAGAAAGAAGTGCATGCGGACGTCTTGTTGGTGTAGGTAGGCGAGGACGAGACGTAGACCATGGTCAAAACCCGCAAAGTTACGTTTAGACCAAAGGGGAAGCAGAGAAACTCGAACACTGTGCCTTCTAATAGAAAACGGAAGAGGTGGCGGACAGACGCATGAAGCGGAATGTGAAGATATGCGTCCGCTAGATCTAGGGACACTGTCCAGTTGTTGGGTTGTAACGAATCTCGGATGGAAGAGACTGTTTCCATTTGAAAGTGTAGATTGAGGATGTATTGATTCAATGGCTTTAGGTTGAAAATAAGGTGCGTTCTGCCCGATTTCTTGTTGCATAGAAAGATGCTGCTGTAAAATCCTGGAGTGAACGGAGGTAACACTATACGGATGGCATGTTTGTGAAGAAGGGACGCGATTTCCGTCCGAAGCAGAATGGGAAATGGAGCCACTAGTTCCCAAGGTGGATTTTGCACCGGGGGGTTTTGTCAGGAACTTTGGTTTGAAGCCATGAGATATGATTGAGAGGATCACGGTATCGGAGGTCATCTCTTGCCAAGCTTTGGCATAGAATCTGTTGCGATGACGGGAAGAGGAGCGTTGTCGCCTGTCGGGAGTTTATGGTCTACCCAGGGAACGACCGTGTCCGCGTCCCTGGGAGCGAGATGGAAAGGGCGATGCGAATCGCGGAGGCGGAGCAGTCAGGTGTTTTTACTGCTTTTCGATCATCCTTAGGTTGGTCCGCTTTACAGCATGAGGCAGATCGTTGTGTTCGATTCAGACGATTCTTGTTATAACAAGATTTGCGAGAGATGTCCAGATGTGGAACCACTCTAGGGATTAATCCACGGAACAAGGATTCAGACTCGTGGATGGGTTGGTTTCGCAGGAGGTAACGAGTCGAGTCGTGAAGATTGGATGCTGTATCGAGCGCAACTTCCCGTAGTAGAAGTGCGTAATTAAACAAAGCACGTGGAACCAGTTCATGGCATGGTAGGTGGCAAAGCAACTCTTCCTAAAAACTTGGTTAGTAAGGAACGCAAGTTGACGGGTATCTTCAGGGGAAGGATCGGTGTAGATTCTTTCGCAGAGTGCGTGGCTGCCGTACTGAGGACGTCTGCTTGGGATGCAGCGCGAAGACCTAGGCGGAGGGTGCGGTCGTTGTCATGAAGGACGTAAATGGGGACAGCCGCTCGTCGAGGAAGGTAGAGGGCGGACCCAAAATCAAGCTTTGCCCCTGCTGTAAGAAACTCCGATTGAGAATAGGTGTCACAGTTTCTAGGATTGGCTGTCCCTTCTCCAATGGGACGGAAGATATAGTTTCGCGACCCGGACGAGGAGGAGGGGGATCCTTGCCTAATTCGAGGGGTGTTCCATTACCCAGGAGGACACCGCCAGTCCTAAGGAGGGTAGTAAGAAGTGTAGTGGACTGACCCAGAAGTGGTGGTTGATGCAGGCGTTGATCACGTAATCTAAAGCCAAAACCAGTGGCAAGACCTCTGTTCTTGGAAACAGGATCGGAGGTGGAGGAGGCCTTGTACAATAAACAATCTGGAACGATCCTTTGTACTGTCTTTAGTAATTCTGGCAAAGGAATCTCCGAAGGATCAGGGTCCCCTTGAAACGGAGGATCAGGCTGATTCGAAAGGGACGGATCGGGAGAATAAGAGTCTAAGTCATCGTACACAGGGAGGATCGGAGGAGGAGCGGACGGGGTAGGACGATGATCGTCAGGAACGGTAGAAGGACTGGCTTCTTCTAAGGAAGGCTTGTGACGCTTAGAAATGGAGGCGAGCCAAGGCGAAGTATAGTCAGAGACTGGTACTTTGCGCTTCAAAGCTTGGATCGAGGAATCCATAAGAGTGTGGACCTGGGATGGAGTAAGCGGTTCGTTGGTCCGCTGAGTTGCGGACTGATCAGCAACAGAAGGATGAGACGAGTGTGAGGAAAGATCCAACGGAGTAAGGTGCGGACCGACGGAGGATGCCAGTTTGACACAAGCATAGCGCTCTTTGGGGCGAGAGAGTACATCCGCAAGGGATTGTAGGTCCCGAGTTGGCGAAGGTTGACTGCAGGGGATCGGGGACATGGCTGCAGTATCACAAGGTAACGGAGCGGATGGCTCTGAAAAAAGAGGATTGGGTGGCGGACGAGGCTGTTCTATAGAATCCTGGTCCGCAGTGAGTTCAAGAAATTTCCACATTATCTGTAACTGGTGGGACCGGAGGAGATGCGGACCGAGGTGTGCGGGATGAGAAACCTTCCCTTGGCGTTCCTTTAGCACGAGGATGGCGAGGACGAGGATAGAACCGGACGCAGCGGATCGAAGGCGCAAAGTGAACAGTGTGGCGTCGTAGAGAAAAAAGGTGAGTTTGCCGCTCCGCTTCGGCTTTTATATGAAGGACGCTGCGCAGTAGGATGCGCAATAGGTAGCGAACCGGAAGGACTCCTACGAATTATTTTCTCTACATTGAACAGCATTTTGAGAAGGAGAATGCTTTAAAAAGGTAATGTATATTTTCAAGGCAACTAGAAACAGTACTTATCGAATGTTAACGCAAATGCTGACCCTTCATCTGGTCGAATTCATTCCATGTTTTCCGAAACAGATTTCGTAGATGCTCCGTCATGGAGGTTTCAAAAACAAAACAGTACTCACGAACCCAGATCGACATCATCCACCCAGTAGTTGTAGATCACTTCCCGTTTCCAGCAATTACACTTGCAGGCTGTATGTGCCAGCCTTCATATTTCTTCTAGCTTTGGTTCTCCAACACTGGTGGTTGCCATCAAAATACACGAAAATGCAGAGCGTAAGAAAAATACGTTCTATCAACGTGCACAGTAAGTGATTGAAGAACGATCGCAATGACCTCTGCAGGAAGGCAGAGCAGCGAGCCTGGCAGGCAATGACTGCGAGACACAAGGGGCATAAAAAAAGGTTTTAATTGAGTTTTGGGGCAGAGAAAAGTAAAATAAGTGATTTTAGCATGACTACTGAAGGTTAGTATTTTGCAGATATGAAGAAAAGGTTTTTCATGGCCCAACGAAGAAGTAAAGATAGAGAGTTGATGATCCTATATATTGTATTGGCAAAAACAGAGCATCGGCTCTGAAGGCTAATATATTTGTGTAACTGCGTTTTTCACTAGAGGAAGAATGGAGCTGCTTTTGACAGAAGTTTTTTTCCTGGTGAAAACTTTTACAATATGGATTTTTTTTGGCAATTCTTGCTAAAAAAAACAACTTCTGTATACTCTGAGACCCTTTTAATTTTTCTGTAAGAAGCCTCTTACTGTAAATCTGATAATCCTCTTAACCATTCTTGCAACGTGAAAAAACCCATTTGCTTGGCATCCATTTTCCATGCTACAACGAGCATAACAATCTGCAACAAAAATAAAGTTGAGGTGCCTGTACATCACATTGATGTTAGTACTCCTTATACCACAATGCTCACGTTTTCAGGCTCGACAGCAATGTCTTCACAAAATTTTTCCATGCCCTCTGGCCCTAAGACATCTGGATCATCTGGAGCTAAAAAGAAAGACAAATAAATTAAACCAATAAAATTTCACTTGTAGGTAATACAAATGATTATTGAAATGAGAAGCAGGCGAGATTTAATGAGCTTCCCTGCACATCAAACCATTAACGCTGGTTTCGTCCAACGTGCGTAACAACAAGATGTTCTATTGTCTCTATTGCCATATGCGGCGTGCAGCGAATACATTTTTGCCTCTTCTTAATGTAATGCATGTTTCTCAGATTTTGCAATAACTTTTTTAACATCCTAAAATAGGGGACAGACCAACTAAAAACTATAGGAATGCAACTCGAATTGTATAATTTTTGCATTATGGTGACCTACGATCAGTGCCGCAGCTAGCTTATATGCAGGAGGGGTGCAAGGACAAAATGTTGGACCCCTCTTCAACAAGTAAACAAATTTAGGAGCAATGTGACCCCCAATCCCAACCAAAATGTAGTGACTTGTCTTATTTGGGCCCCAACTGGTGAATTTTGGGCCCCCTGCCTCCAGGGCCCGGGTGCCTTGCAGTCTTTGCACCACCCCTAATTGCGGCACTGCCTAAGATTGCCTCTTTTGAATTAGCTAAGCCGTTTCAGACGAAATATCAACGCAATTGCAAACAAGTTACAATAGTTTGGTACCTATAAGTCTTTTTGCATAGCTGACGATGGACATAATAGGTACATTCAAAAGCCAACTTACCAGTACATCCGCCATTTTAACTTTTTTGAAACCAATTCAGCCATTAGGTGGCACCTCTGACTACCGTTACTAGTTGTAGCTATGTGAAATGGTCTTTGTTGCAAATAGTATGGGTGCCTTGCTTTGCAGATTACAAAATGGAGGCCGATGATGTTGCACTTTTGCATTTAAATAACACTTTCACTGCAAGAACCACCAGTTGGGGCATACATTAACTGAACTCCCGAAATTTAAATTTCTTGAGCTGTACTGTGCAGTGCCCATCAATTTCTTGGGTTTATGTCAAAAATCAGTCAGTCTAATGTTCACGCAGAATAGAACGAACAGGTGTGTAAGTGTTTATGTATTATAAGGTGAAACAAGGATTAATTACTATTACTAGCGTAAACAGGCTTAAAAAGAATGTAAACAAATAGTCTTTGGTATTTTAAAAAAATATGATGATGTTAAAGATAAAATTAGTTTATACTTATCCTAAAACACTTACCTCACGACTCAAATACCTTAAAATTCACCTTTAAGAGGCTTTCACAGCTCCCCACCTGTTAGCACTCCATGCTAACTACCTGCATACAACGCTACTTCCCATCACTTTGCGTTAGAACTTATCTGTTTAGCGAAAGCGGGGATGGTGGGTGGGTTGTCACTAAGGATAGAATTTTAGGATAAGTAAAAACTACTTTTATTTTTAAAATTGTAGTTTACACTACTATCTGAAAATACTAACCCTTAGTTTTAGCTGACTTTGTCCAAAGGGAGGTTGGTCAAGTTAAACCCTGAGCTAATGTTCAGACAATACCAAATGTTAACAGTGCAAAACAGCCACAGTACCCACCAGGAACACTCGGGCAATATCTCTCCTTCAGCAGATAAGCACTATTTTTTGCCCACTGCGCTGCCACCATAACATGAACTTTCAACTGATCACCGCCAATAGAACCACTTGCATCACGCATGTAATGACTGATGAAGGTGTTCATGGTGCGCTAAGTGCAAGTGGTCACAACTTCATCTAAAGGCACACCAGCTGCGTATGGCCAACATGAAGCCAACCTCTTAATTCATATGCACCCACAGCCGAGAGAAGATCGAGATGGTTGGGGACGAGGTCATAAGCACGAGATAACCTCGCAGATCCACGCCGTGCTCTTGCTTGGAGGAACCGGTGTAGAAGTTGGGGTTACAAGAGTTCTTGTCCACAAGCAGAAAAAGAAGGATCAACAGAGAGGTCCTGTCTTGACACAGTTGCAAAGCACCGAAGTTGGGTATACTCGAGGTATGCTTTTTAAAGTGTAAACCGGACATTGGGAGCTTCATCTGTCAACGTGTCCACCACCGGAGCCAGAGCTTTGATGACAATGGGGTGCGGAGCCTTATCCAGGCGTTGGTTCTTGGGACGAAAGTCAACAGGCAGCGAAAGATTAACAGTTGACCAGTCCTTACTGAAGCGGATGTGTCAGTCCTCCCTGGAAAAGGCTGTTACTTCGCGCTGTCAAGCAGCTGTGGCCATAGCCACCAAAACACCGTCTTCTGAGTAAGATGGAGCAAAGACGCCTTCTGAAGGAGCTCATATGGGTTCGCCATCAGATTGGGCAACACAGGGGAAGATTTCAGCAGGGAAACAACGCACCAGACGAGCGATCACCTTGCTATTGCCGCATCAGAGGTACCGAGACAATTCAGGACACAGTTGACGACGGACCGACCCCTTTAATGGCAATGGGGGACAAACCGGCCTGAATGAGGGAGTCCAGAAAGGTAGCCAATGAACACACAGACGGGTTGTAGGGATAAACCAAATGATCGGTACACCAAGAGTACCAACGCCATCAGTTGGTCTCGTAAACTTTCATAGGCAACGCCCTATGGCATTGAAGAAGGCGAATGGTCACAGGCGAGGATAAGCCAGCCAGCCAGCCAGCCACACACAAGTTCAGGGTTATGAAGACATGCCAGGTTGGGGTGCAGTATCCTACCTCGATGTTGTGTCAGGAAGTCCGACAATAGAGGAAGGTGGATCGGATCCTCTTCAACCTTCTCTAAGAGATCCACATACCACAGTGCATTGGGCCAAACTGGAGCCACGAGGAGAGTGTGGCCCCTGGACAATCGAATCTTGGCTAAGACCCTCGGTAGGAGGAAGAAAGGAGGAAACAATTAGGCGAAAATGCCGGTCCATTCCAGGCCGAGACTGTCGGTGCCGAAAGCCAGCAGATCTAGAAAGAGTACACGAACACCAGGAACTGATGGTTGTGTCCTGTGGCGAAGAGGTCGCTCAACGGTATCCCCCACTTTGAGAATATCATTCTGCAAATCTTCGGTGATACCTTCCACTCCGTTGTTACAACCACACCCGAGTGGGACAGTTCGTCGGCAACCACATTGAACTTCCCAGACATGTGTTTCATGAAGCTGGAGGCCATGCGAGGGGCGAAGGATAATCGTCTAACTGGAAAATATCATAATGGGATGAACGTATACTGTATAACAGTATAACGGAAAGTCGTATAACAGGAAATTTGTATAATGGAAAATCGTCTAATGTCCCTGCCTCGCTCGCCTACGGCGCTCGCTGCGGCTATACAAATAACATCAGAAACCGCAGTTAGACATTTATCCAGTTAGACGTTTATCCATTATAGATACTCCATTTAGAAGATTTTCCAGATTTTTTTATTTAGGCAGATATTAGACAATTATCCCATTAGACGATTTTCCAGTTAGACGCAAGGGACAAGGTCACAGAACTTGTTTACCACGTTAGGAAGGAGAACCGATGAATCTTGAGTGGTATGAGACTGTGGTTAGTGCAATTTTTTAGGCAATCGTGAACTGTCGTCGAGTGGATCAGGAACCGGTGGCGCAACCAAGGGAACCATAATGTTCGTAGGTCGTGAAGAGTCTGCCTTGAATGTGAAGACAAGTCCAATGGTACGAGTCGAGTTAGAAGAGGACGTCTTGTTAGCAGCAGTTCTGCAAGTCTCGACTTGTAACTTAAGCCTGGCATTAGCTTCCTCTGCACGGGCGAGTTCATTGCTGAGGGATCATGAGTCATGGTTTGGAGCAGGTTGGCTACAGGCAATCGGTGGAGAGGTAACAGAGTCATGCGATTGAAGGGGAACCGAGAATTCAGAGAAAAAGGGATTCTCCCAAGGTAACTGGGAAAACGAGAGGCTCACGATCCGTTGTTAGTTCTAAGACCTCAACAGCTTCGGAAGCGGTTGCGGCAAGAGAACCGGGGGAGGAGAATCGTGGAGGGCGGATTGAAGACTCGTCTGCAGGAGTGTCTTTTTGGTTTGGGCATGACAAGGCAACCAGAGGGTAATCCGGAACCGTAGAGGTAACCGGGAACCCGAGTCCTTCACTGCGGAGTAGGGTTGTAAAATTCCGATTAATTGGCTAAACGTTTACTGTAAGGTTAAAAAAAAGCGATTAACGATTAATCCCCGTCCCCCAAATAATTTTTTTTTAAAGTTTAATACTTTCGAGTCCACTCCATTTTTATCATTCCATCCGAAGTTGTTCCAATGCATTCAAAGGTTCCACAAAAGAACCCATCGGAGGTTACAATACTAAAGGAGTTTCAAAATGTACATAGAAAACGGAACAGTTTATGCGACGAATAAAGGCAGTGAAGTTGGAGGATATCATTCAACACAGACAAGGAAACTGGGACTCCCAGCTTTCGAACGCAACCAAGAAAGCAACAATTTTTACTAAAACGGGTTTCATATATTAAATTGGCTTGGAAAATAACGATAACAGTGTGAAACACGATTAACGCCACAAATACGTATCTCTTCTTCCTAGTTTTAGATTAAATCAGACATCTGGAAAGTCAAAGCGATATTGAGTTTGGGTTTGCTATGTGAAAGGTTGTGTTCAGAATGCTTTCAGAAATTATTTTCAAAAATAAAATTGACTAATATTTTAAATAAGGCTGCACCGATATCAACTTCACCGCTCAGATACCAATACCGAACCAGATATCCAAAATTGTATCCCCAATTTTTCATCAAAGGTGTAGTTTTCTGCAAAAGTCCAATAATTATTAAATTAAAAAAAAATTAAATAGCAACCCACAGTTAAAACGTAGCTAGGAAGAAACTCAGTGACTTCCTGAGCAAAACGCCGCGAACCGATATTTCTGAGAAAGTTGCCGAAACCGATACCGCAAATATCGGTAGCCGGAGGTTCGGTTTGTATTAAACGAAAATTACTAAACGTTTAATCGTCAAGACGACGATTATCGTTTCAACGATTAATCGGTACAACCCTACTGCGGAGCAATGTAAACAGTGTGCGTTGTAAAGAAGAAAGGGTTGTTTAGTCACTTTGATGCGAACTGGCTCCTTCGGGATGGGCGAAAGACCACTGGATCCATGAATCACGTCTACGTATTTGTGTGTTTGTAAAGGGGCAGATCGTGTGCTAGAGATCACCGTTGAGGTATTAGAGGTGAAAAGAGACTAAGCTAAACTAGTAGCTGTCGTCCGAGACCTAGCTTGGATTTTAAGTTAAGTGTAACGTCCCGCCGTGTGAGCAGGCTTCTTGCTGAGGGATCGTAGGTCCTGGACCGGTCATAGGGAACCGGGAACAAAGTTACCGTGACACATGGTCGAGGGGGAATCGAGATTTCAGACAGGAACCGATTCCCAACTGGTAACCGAGATTGAATGGATTGTAATTTGCTGCGAGTTGCAAAACTCAACGTTGCCCGAGACTGGTTGGTCCAGGGGAACCGGGAACGTGAATAATCGGGAACCGAGGATCGATAATCGGGAACCAGGAACGAAGGGTCGGGTAATCGGGAATCGATCTGGGGTAGGAGAGCATGGTGGGGCATAAATTATTGGCACGTCGTTGTCCACTGTAGGCCCACCCGAGGGATTGGGAACCGGAGCGGTAACCGGTAAGTCTATGTCCGAACGGTAATCGTAAGTGCGATATGGGATCGCTGACCAGAGGAATGGTGACGATCCGCCTGGTCACAGGGATCGAGGATGGTAACAGAAGGGTAATCGGGAATCGACGTAAACGAAACAGCTTCTTGCTGGTTACCAATGCACACCTAGGAATTGGATCTTTGTGGAGTCTCGTCCACATAACTTAGTTGATAACGCCAAGCGTTTGAGAGATGAGACAGGCAGTGGGGTGCTGTTTGTACCTGATGTGCTGGGCCCGGGCCCTGGCCCCGGGCGCCCCCCCCCCCCCCCACTCCTGTGCGACCGGTCTCACTTCCGTAATAGTGAAGGAATATGAAGGTTCGTGGAAGGGACCGGGATCGTGTGGTATGAAGGGCTCAAGGCACGTCTTGAGAATTGCATGTCGTGAAACTTGTAGGGCTGTAGGCCTAAAGGAAAGGGAACCGAAGACAACACAGGTTGCTTGGAAGGTAACATCAAGGCATGGTGTCAGATGCAGAAGTTCTTTAGTGGCAGGACACAAAAGAGGTCGTCGGGATGACGAGGGTGTGGAACCGAGGAGGAACCAGTGAACCAAAGAACTTTGTTCACGAACCGGGCCTGGATGAACAACAATACAGGCCCGGGCCTTGGTAAAAGAAAAAATTGCAGAGTCGAACGATAGCAGCCGTTGGGTTGAAATCAGCGGTTCCCCGGAAGCGTAGGAATAGTACAGAGCCCAAGTGCTGGTGGAAATGTCCGATGATTGTGTTCGGGACCGAGGATCGTGAGGGAACCGAGGGAAAGACGGAATCGTGAATCTGCTTGTGGAAGGGAACCGGAATCGACATAGTAGCAGACTGTGCGAGGAGAGCCATGGTGGAAGAATTTGGTTGCCAAAGGGCCCAGACTGGATGCTGGGGCCCGGTTCCGGCCCATTAGTCGTGGTTGCCAAGCAGTGGTGGGATCGATGTAGCAGCTAAGGGAACCGTCAAGGGTAGGCGGAGGCACAGGGTGAGAAGGCTTACTATCACTATAAGAAACATACAGCCTGTAGGGAGCAGGCGGACAGGTGGTGCGGTCCCACCATGGGAACAGGAATCGTTGACAACAGGAATCCGTGACGAATGAAGTGTCAAACCCCGCCTATCTGTTGCTCGTGACCTTGCTCCATGGGAGAAATTGGGATCGCTGGAACAGAAACATTAACAAGAAGGCTGGTGGTTAGTTGATCGTGAGTAAAGAAGGTGAACCAGTCCTTCCTTTGGTGGTTCCCTTGTACGTGCCATAGCAGAGCGTGGAACCGGACTGAGTATGGGGTGGGGGGAGGGGGGGGGGGCTAGAGGATCATAGGCCAGAGAGCAGGTGAGGAACATCTACCTAAGGCAATGGTTAGATAAATATAAATGAAGGAAGCTGCGCAGCAACATGTGCAGTGGGGTCGTGTTGTCGTTGGTTTTAATAGGAGACAGCGCCCTCTGCATTTGTGACAGGCCGAGGTCCGGTAAGAGGAACGTGGGGTGACGTGATGCTGTCGTTCCCATCGGTGCGAACGCCCCCCCCCCCCCCCAATTCGCCGTCACAGGCCAAGGCCGAGCAGGGGATCGAGGGGTAACAGGAGGAACGTGCATTGCAGAGACGTCCGGCGGAGCATTGTCCGATGGATATTTCCAGGTGGTCCGAAAAGATGGTCGCTGTCAAACGAAACCGATTACGACCAAGGTACCAAGTGTATGGTTGCCAGGCCGAATCGTCGCTATGATTCGTGCGAAGTGAGGATCGGGAATGGAACGGGTAAGGACCGACATTGCTGTGGAAGTGGACCCCCCCCCCCCACATGTTCCGCAGGTACGGGACTGAGGGTCGTTGGGGAGCCGAGGGGAACAGACGGAACGTCAATCCGCTGGAGGAAGGAGACCGGAATCGACGAAGAGAAACCGGTAAGTTGTAACGATACGACCGCAGGGATCGTACAGAGGTGGCTGGAACCAAAAGGATCGTGAACACGTTCTGGGTCGTGCGAATCGCAGAATGGATCGATCCCGCCCTGGCTAGTAGTCAAGCCAAAGAAGCCATGGTTACCATGGGCACACCCTAACATCAATAGATGGTAAGGGGCACAGGAACCGTAAGGGAATCGGGTAGGTTGCTGGGGACCGACGTATCCCTTTTCCAGGAGGCAACCGGATAATCGACGGCACGCGTCGTCTCTTCTCTATGTCTTCGGGAACCGTAGCTTAAGGGTGGTCACGCTAGCGTGAGCTTCCTGGGAGAAATGATGTGGTTCGGCTTGCGCACTCTGCTTATATAGACTGACCCAAGCTTGCACAGAACTATTACGAGCCCAGCAGGGAAGCCAACCTTCAAACTTCTACGGAATTAAGCTCAAATAAGGGGAAACTGCTACAAAAAAGGTAATATATATTTTCATCGGCTATAAAAAACAATACTTAATACAACATTTGTTTACATATGTTACAAATGTTACAAAAGTGAGTCGCACAGGAAAGCCAACATGAAATCGGCCACCTTTAAATAATAATAGGGGGCAATTTTCTGGATCCAAAATCCAGTGCTGAATGCGAAAAACGTTCCCAATTTTCCTTTAGTGTAGTCATGATGCCACAAGTAAAACTGCTATTTTTACGAGTGGCACTGCTATTTTTACGAGTGGCACTGCGACTTCATCAAAGGAAAATCAGGAATTGTCTTAATTTGGAGTTAGGACAAGTTTTTCGCACTCCAGTTTTTCACACTACGAATTGGATTTCAACTCCAGAACATCATGATAGTCCCTGTTTTTTCTTCCATAAGCAACTTCGGTGAATTTATGCTAACAATAAAACTGAACAATTTGCAGAAATTCTTTAATTCCTGTACGAAATTTGTTGAGTTCTTCGTTAATGAAACAAAATTAGTGTTTCACAATGTGGGCTCCTTTGTGTTTCTTCGCTTGTTCTCTTGGTTGAGATTAGAATAAATTGTAAAACAGCCAATAAGAATACAGCCAGGCTCGCACGGCTCTTGTAGTATAACTAAGGCCGGCTAGATAGAAAGCTCCCAGGCATCAATTCAAGACCATTGCAATCAGGTTAACCCTGCATATAGCGCAAGTTAGGCTGGGAGCTGTTTCTGTCCAAGCAAAAGGTGAAAGGAATTTGGAAATTAGGTGGTTGTAAAAGTTACTCGTTATATTGGATACGGGTGAAAATTGTTCTGTGAATTGCTCAGCAAGTTGCTCGGTGGATTCGATGGGGGTAAAAATTGGGATGGGGGCTAAAAATTGATTGGTCACTTGTTACCTAGCAACTAAGTGTTTACATGTTCGTACTGCACATGGTGGGGAATTTGCGTGCTCAGTTCGCCTTGTTCTAAAGATTTGCATGTTTCTTAAGTAGTAGCCTAGTCAAAGTAATTAAGTTATTAAAATGGAATTTTTTGAATGGCACGGAGTTCATTCTGTAAGTCTACTCAGTTCGCGTTACTCCAATGCTTTTAAAACGTTGTCTTTCAGTAAGTGTGGTGCGAAGCAGAGCAAAAACGCTTCTCGTCTTGTGTTGGCTACTGCCTGCCTGTCTGTATATCTGTTTTTCTGTATCCACGATTGAACGAGTTATCAGTTTCATTCCAAATTTTCATCATGCTTATCTGAAACTTTGTAGATTTAAAAAAAGAAGGAAAGTTTTTATTTGTCAATAGTAAAAAAAAGAGGATTTTTAATTTTTATGTATTTTTTATATTCTAGTCAGTGTTCTACTGATTAAAATTCCTACTTTTAAAATTTTCAAGTACGGCTACATGTGTGCCTAACAAAACGGAAAAACAAATGGGCTCAATAAATACAGTTGAAAACTATTTTCGTTGTCTTTTGGACTGCATAAGTGAGAATTTAACTCTCGACCTTTGAGACCACGTGAAGCCCTCAGCCTACAACTAAAAGACGTGACACACGAGGTAACACATAAAACGACACTTAAAAGCACTAACTTTCAAACTAATAATAGTAGAAAATTCCACTAATATGCCAAACTTATGAGTCTTGATGACTTTTTTAAAATTGATACAGAAGTTTGTTGCAGTCCTTATGATGCAATTTGTGTTTTAAATATTCAGAGCAGTTTGCTAAAGAGATAAAGTGTGTTCCCTGCTGTGAGGTGATTCTTACAGTTTGATTAAACATTCCGCTGAGATTCGGTAAGACTTTATTTTAAGCATTGTTTTTCCAGACGTAGAAGTCAGCCTTACAAGACATGCTATTCTACCGATCGCTACCAAATAAAAAGATCTCGGATACCTGCAAACCTGTTTGTGGTATGAAGTTCATATTCGAACCCAAATATTTCACTGATTAATGTTCTGAGAAAATTGTTCTGAATCAACACTATTAGTTTCAAACATTCTAATACACAGACAGAGGAAGCTGTGTAGTGTATAGGCATTCCCCCATAATGTTAAACGAGATGTGCGAATAGTCTTTCTAACACTCCAGTTTTAGTGCCTAATTGCCTCAAGAAGCTGATCTGGTCGATGACTAAAAACGAAATCATGGATAATTGAGTGTCAGTGTGTGCCAACCACGGAAGTATGAGAGGCTTTTGGAGGTTCGACGCACTCCCAGCCGAATCTATGGTGCCAAAATACAAGAGGAACAATTTTGTTAGGCAATTCCAATCTGAAATACCTATGATCTTTTACATGCCACAATCAGCATGAGCACGAGGCATCACTGGGCCCCTTCTCTTCCCGAATATGCCATGGTTGGCTGAGGTCATGCTTGAACCTGGGACCACCAGCATACGAGACGGCCGTGCTTACCATCCGGACACCTTTCCCCAAGTGTCACAGGCTATCCGACACTTTCAGCAGCAAGTGAATCTACTCTGGACAATAGCTTGGCTCCCTGTGGTGTTCGAAGGTTTCCCAAATCGACTTCAATCTTTTTTTTTTTTAAAGTCTTGTAGTGATCACACTGAGCCAGTTCATACACTAGCAGTTTGCATCAAATAAATAAAAAATAAAAAAATTACGTGAATATAACAATATCGTTGCCGGTGAAGCAAACTTATGCAGCAAATAAATGTAGCAAACATTTCAACCCTGTATCGATCTGTTTTAATTCGATGTAATTTATAAGCTATAATAATCGAGTTGACATTGGGCAAGGCCCTCGTTTAGTTCGTTTGTAAAACATCTTTAGCTAAACAAATGATGGAGTTCTTTACGGTGAAAAATGACAATATTTTCCGAGACTTTATGTCCAACTTGATTAACACTCATCTTCACCAAGTTAAGATATTAGATATTTTAAAACTCGATCTCACAATATCTTGCGAATTTTCGACAGCTTTAGCAAGTTTGGTGGTATAACTGCTTCACATGTCTTCCTCGGGCACTAAGTTTCAGTCCGTTCTCCGTCTCCAACTACGTATTCATTTTGTGTTTTGAAAAACGGTGCCTTCCGTAGCCTCTCGTATTTACGATGTTGCTTGTTCCAATGCGTTTCTAGGTGAGCGCTAACCTCTCTGCTTATTAAATGGCTAATGGTAGGATTTGATGGCCCTTGTAAATTCATTAACTTCTTGTGCTTTCTGGTGTGCTTAACAATAGCGAGGGACTCTAGTCCTCGTAGATGTGCGTCACTTCTGTTGTTAGAAATTAGGAGCGTCTCGGTATTTTTCCAGTCAATCGGATGCTTCGTCTCCATGCAGTGGGTGGCTATGTTGCTGGTTTCAACTTTATTTCGTACGTCCGCATGGTGTTGTTTTACT
>JAHWFP010066844.1:0-10737 GCA_023313725.1 Lithobius niger
CCCCGGTTCCAAGTCACTCCACAGTTCCTGGAGAAGATCCAACAAACCTGCAGCCTCTTCCTGCTAATAGCTCCGAACTGGCCAGCAACTACGTGGTTCCCACCCCTTCTCAACCTCGATTTGACGATCCAAGAAGCCTTCCAATGTTAACCAGATCCACTCACTCTACAAAAGGGACCAAAACCCTCAAAAATCTACACACGCTACATCTGCATGGGTGGCTATTATTGTCAAACTCCTCCGACAGACAGGATGAAGCGACCAGAATCGCAAGTCGTGCAATCAAAGATCAACCAACCGAATCTACGACAGCCACGGGACAAGGTTTCATTGGTGTGATAGAAAGGTCAATCCTGTCAATCCCCCATTACAGAAATCTTGGAAGTTTCTCAACACCCTGTTTTTTGAAGGACTAAAAGGCTTAACGATCCTCGTTTAGCACTCTTCACTCAACTCCTTCTTCAAAGCTGCAGGAAACCACCACCTTAAAGGATAACTAGATTTCGTCCCTAATGAATCATTTGAAATTGAACGACCTACAATCAAACGCGCTTTACCCGACTGGGACCCATCCATCGTCTTGAACAGTCTGCTCAAAAACCCTTTCGAACCACTTCTAAACAGCCCCAAGGCCATCCTAACCAGAAAGACTGTCTTTCTCGTAACTGAGCTTCAAGTCTCCGCTGCAGTGGACACAAGCACTCTCGGTTGATCGAGTGCGTTTTGCTGCCTACAACACTACGTTACACTGACACCAAGAGCTGACTTCCGGACCAAAACACAACGTCTCTGTTAGCCGAACAAACCCATTGTCGTTCCGGCACTAACACGTCATGGGACACAAACCCGAACGCTACCTTTGCCCCGTCAGAGCTTTTCGATTGTACATCTCGAGAACAACCAATGATTGCTTACGGAAGAACCCTGCGCTTCCTACCCTACGAAAGAACCTTTGGCGAAACCTTAGCGGCCACCATACCAAAATGGATTGTGAGAAGATTCAAGGCGCTTAATGAACAACTCTTAACATCAATTGCAATGATGTGGGCATCAGAGTTACAGCGCACGAGCTAAGTGCGCACTCCCACCTCCTGGGCATCCCACAACTCCGTTCCATTCATGGACATCTTGACTGCTGCTTCTTAGCAAAACGGCTCCGTCGTCATAAACCGTCACTAATGAGACTACAAAGCAAGCCAATGGACATCATCATCTGGGCTCCATCGTAGCTACCAGATAGGCAAATCAGCCCCCCTTTTATGCACTAAGAAAACGAAGATGGAAGCAAGACTTCCATCTCTAAAACCAACGATCATTTTCTGGGCCTCCAAATCCCATGAAAGAGACCAAAATTCCTGTTTATCCTGTTTTCTGAATAAAGTACGAAGTTGGTGAAACGTATGGGGGGGGGGGGGGAACAACTGGCTCGTAACCCTAAACTAAAATCGGGGTCAAGCGTGGACCAACGCGAACAGGTAGATGGCCGAATCACTACCACGGGATGCTTCACCCCTGCACCAAAGAGAAATAGTGCGCATGTAAAAACGTTATTACATTAGTTATTAATAGCTAATCGCCCAAAACAAACTTTAATATGAATAATGTGGATTAGTAAGCCTGATTACAGCGACACAAATTACTCATACACTGCAGTTTATTAAAAGCCAAAATATTGCGTTTTTCTCCGCCAATCGACCAAAATCAAGATGGCTGCTTCCTCTCCGGTCACGTTTTTCAAGCGCCAGGCTGCAGGAAAGGCTTTGAGAAGCTCTCAGAAGCAGACGGTTTTGAATGTGGACAGCAAACTTCGGCAAAAGGATCCACTTAAAAGCGTGAAGACCATTGTAGCTGAAACAGCAGAATTAACTGGAATTTCGAAGACTTCCATCTTCAGTATAAAGGCCGAGTTCCGTTCAAGTGCGGGCCGCTTGACAACTCCCGGGAAAAGGCGTCCTGGCTCCGTCGGTAAATGATCGCGGCTGAAAATTTACGACGACTTCACGCAGTCAGCAATGTGGAAATCAGACGGCTTGTCTGATATTATTGTTGAGAAACTACAATTTACCGTTAATGGATCAAGTGACGAAGATTCAAGTATGGAAGAGGAAAGTGACTCTGCTTTGAGTGGAATTGAAGATATTGCTGAATAAACACATTCATTACCGTCTGCTGAAAAAACGGCCCTTTTCAGGGCCACCAAATTCAGGAAAGAGACCAAGTTCCTTGTTTTTTTTTCTTTTTCAATAAACTAATAAATATTAAAAACCAAAACCCAACACCCCCTCCCTACTTCCCCTCCTTCATTATTAACCACCTGTTATAACAAAAAATAGCCTAATCTGATTCCAAAATGATTGTAAATTGTTGCCTCCAGATTCACTAAAGAGACCACTTTCCTTTTTTTTTTTATTAAGGTCTTAATAAACTAAGTTTTTTTTTGGTTTCGTCTTTTTTTTTTTTTCCTTTCATTCCCTTTTATTTTGCTTACGTTCTTATTTGTATAGCGCAGATTATAACAATGAACGAAAGCAAAATAAAAGAAACCAAACAAAAAAAAAGACGAAACCAACGTAAAAAATACGTAAAATGTTAAAATCAAAGCCCTCCCCCTCCGTTGCTCATCCCGGTTATGAATAGCCTGTAAAAAAATTAATCCGAATTTAAAACGATTGTAAGTTCTTGCTACCAGAATCACTCAAAAGTCCAATTTCCTTGCTTTTAAGGTTTTAATAAACTAATTAAACACTTACAAATCAAAGTGCAACCGTCCCCCTCCCTCCCTCACGTGGCCATTTTTCCCTTCCCTATTTATTATCACCAATGATAAAAAACATTATTGGAGTCTAAAAATATTGCAAGTTGCTTTCCCTTTCATTTGGCCGCGAGCCTAAGCTAAGCCAAGAAGACGTAAACAAAGCGGAGGAATATCTGAATTCGTAAGTAGTCCGTGATTAGTCCTTGAGCTCTGTTCGCATTGGTCCACGGTTGACCCCGATTTTAGTTTAGGGAACCCGTCAGGGTGGTGCTCGCCACCAGACTCTGACGAGATCTTAAGTGTTAATGCAAAAATTAACAGGTTAGTTTTTTCCAACAACAAGAAAGACACCTGGCTGGCTGAAAATGGTTTCTTCTGTTTGAAAAATACATAATCAAACCCACCCTACCTCCCCTCTTGAGTCACCGCCTGACGTATCTAGATGTAAAAATGATGGCCAACGAATGCGCTTTTATAAGAGGGGCTGCGCAGACCAGATACGCAGTCTGATTATGACACTGGCGGTTACTGAGCACCGAAAAGCCTCCAGGGAAACGGCATCATTCAAAGAACTAATGCAAAAATTAACAGGTTATGTATTTTTCCAAAGAAAAACAATTTTCAGCCTGTTGAACTGAGGGTCGGCAAAATTGTTTTTCTTATTGCCCTGGAAAACATCTTAACCTGATAATTTTTGCATTACATTGATCCTCAATGTAGTTTCCCTGGAGGTTTCTTGACTGCGTGTAGCTGCCTGCTTGCAAGTCCACACTGCGCCTGTGCGGCGCAGCCCTCTATAAAAGTGAGAGTGCACACTTTCGTAGTTGGTTTTCCTTCAGAGGTTGCCTCGTGTCACCTCGCTTCCCATTTCCCACACTTTCATTCGGAATTTGGATTCTACAAGCCGAAGATGGCCATTGCTTCATTTGCTGCTCTCTCTAGTGCTGTTCCTCGTACTTTCATCTTCAGTGAAAGATGATATTCAGCCCTTAACCTTGCTGCTGACGCTGTTCCTGCACCTTGGAATCAGTCTTTGGAAGAATCCCAGTTGGAAGCTGGTCAAAGGATCTCGTGAGTTGCCAAAGAATACTATCGTCAAGCGAAAAGGAATTTTCGTTGGGCTGCCGCATCGCTTCAACCCTCGCCGAATCCTAACTCTCCATTGGATCTCTCGTCCAATTCGTCACGAAGTCAAGTGTGACCCGAGTGAAGTCAACTTGGGCCATTCCGTCTTCCGAAAACACACGAAAGAAAATCCGAAGCCACTCCCATCTTGCACATCATCTGCCCAACGAGCCCACACGCAAGAATTGGTAGCCTCAACTACCAGCCAGAAAAGCCACGAACATCTCAGCTTTCGCCCCAAACAATAAGCTCAAACATTCAAACAACCCAACGGCCGCCCCTGTGGTTCCAACTAGGAATGACTCTTCACAAGCCCCAGTTCAACCTCCTCTTTCGTCGCAGAAACAGATCCATTTCACGGACAAAAATGGTAAATATTCAACAATCCCTCATGCGACCCTGCTCAAAACGGTGAAAAAGACAGTTCCCGACTGCTTCCTATACAAACCAAGCCAGTCGGCTGACGCTCCCGTCATCAAGAGAGGTTTAAAAACTGTCTTTGGCTTCGCCCTGCGAGATCGGGACTCCAAACCACGCAGTTTAATTGGCCAGTCAACCACCCTCGTAACTAGTGGTGTACCGATACCATAATTCCGATTCCAATAAACCGGTTCCGATTACCAAATGGCAGTGCACAGTAAATTGAAAAAAAATTAATAATAAAGAATTATGTTCAGGGTGTCCAGGGTTCTGCTGTATCAAATTTTTACAATTTACATACATTTTTTAACACAAATTTTGGTATATACAAATTTGTATAATTAAATAAAAAAATTAGATTAAAATTTTAAAAAACATTAAAATAATGTCACTTATTTTTATAGAGAGGTGTTTTTGCTTCCTGGATTAATGCCAAGCCCTTTTTCTACTGGTGCTGATATGATTTAAAACTTTTGCTTTCCGAATTTATCAGATTTAATTTAAAAAAAAATTAAAATTAAATTTAAAAAAAAATAGTTTAAAATAACTACAAAATTGAAACGATTTTTTTAAATTATGCTCTGGACCTGCATTTTTAAGTAGGATTTTTGCTTCTTGGATTGGTCCAAGCCCCTCAGTGAAGCTGATTTGATTTAAAATTTTCTTTTCTGGATGTATTACATTTTTTTTTAGAATGAAAATCAAAAAAATTTATTAAAATATAAATAACGCGCTAAGAAGAGCATACTTGAAGATTTTTTGCAGCCCGGAGTTGTGCATGCACTGTCGACTCGATCAAAACACTCGATTTAGAAACGAAAATGGCGGTGCAGGATCGACCAGCTATGAATCGTTGAGATATAGCTGCCCAAAATAGGAAACAACCTAATATTAATAAAGTCCTGACATCAACTGTAACGTATTCTGCTTAGTATATTACCAGCCTAGATGGTATTTTATGGTTATATGATAGAAACTACTCAACAAAAGTTGGTGTAAACAGGTAAGTAGCCCACTAAAAATACGCGAAAATGTGTTATTCATCCAATCCAAGATTCTACTATCAAGCACAGTTTTATGATGATTTAAGCTACTGAAATTAATTTTTTGTTCAAAGACGTCAAAGAATTCATCTCAACTATCGCATAACCCTGGAAAAGGTAACGTAGATGACAATATCTAGTGATTTAGTGATCTCCACCGATTTTTGAAAGGTAGTCAGTATCGGCCAACCAAGATAGCGGTTCCGGTTCCGATACCACGGAACCGGAATCGGTACACCACTACTCGTAACCTGCCTCCTCCTAAACTAAAGCTCCTTTCTCGGGAAGGGAGAGCCAATTGTACTTAACAAGAACCCACCGGCTCCAAGATCCGGACGAGAAACAAGTTTCTTTCGGCGATGGCGCAACAAATCTCCAGCAACTTTGACGCATGTACGGAATGTGAATTCCTTTGTGCCGAGGTGAAGTTGGATTTCGGCACTGCCCTCTCACTACCGAAAAAAGCTGAAGTTCCGTCTTTCGTGCTCTTCGAAAACGATAAATTCTCGCGCACGAGTCTTCGTGCCGCCTCACAAGCCAACGTCTTGAATACAGCAGTTAACGCCCTGTACGAGAAGCTTTTGGCTGACGCCAGTTCCGAAGAAATACGAAACGTCTCGTCTCACAACTCTTTCAGAAAGCCAGTTTTGCCACCTACCATTCGTTAAACTGGGCTACAAGGGCACTCTTCAACAATACCCTGTTTCTATGGGAAATCGCCTTGAAGACAGCAAACAACATGAATGACTCAAAAAGACATTGCCTACGAAACCAACCAACCTACGAGTCCTGACACCCTCTTTGGGAAACTAATCCCATCTCTCGCACCACACCTGGATTTCTCCAGCAAGCCAAAACTGCAGAGACAAGACCAGTCGACCAACCGCCAGTTTTACAAAAATAAGCCTCCCGCTACTCGACAACCGGCAGAAGACTAGAATAAATTGAGAATGCCTCCGGCCGAAAGCAGAAACAATGAAAGCTCCTTTGCCCAGACCAAGCAGCCCCAGTTGTTCAGACGGACCAAGCATCACGCCCCCGTTCCGGTCAAAGAAATCGACACAAGCGTGCATCCACTCCAGATTGGCACAGCTGCCACTTGTCACCAGCGGGCGGAAGTTCCTTTCGGAAAGGACAACAATTACGCCTTTCGTCCCTGTGACTTTCCAGTTGGCGCAAGATTCCAGCACTTTCTACCAGCCTGGTGATAACTAACATAGAAATTCTTTTGATCATCGAACACGGCTTTCGGCCAACTTTTACTTTGAAGACCCCCCTAGCGTCCTCCCCACCATGGGACTTCACGTCACCTGTATCAGAAACCCTTTCGTCCGAAATAGCGCAACTCCTGACGAAAAGACCCATCAAGAAATGCCACAACCCGGGACCAGGATTTTACGGTGTGATCTTCACCCGCCCAAAGAAAACGGGTGGTCTTCTGACTGATATTCAATCTGAAATCACTCGACAAGTTAATCGCCAACGGCCACTTCAAAATGGAAACTTTTGGAGTCAATCCGCCAATCTTTAAAGCAAAACGACTGGCCAATCTCAATCGATTTGGAAGACGCATACCCCTGCATTCGGCAACAAGCCATTATTTTCGTTTCATCTACGACCAAAAGGTCTACGAATTCCGCTCTCTACCTTTCGGTCTGACCTCAGCACCGAGAATTTTCACTTGGTCCTAAAACCAATTCTAGCTGCACTACACCAACAACAAATCCAAGCGACTGCATACCTCAACGACTGGCCACTCAACAACCAAGACCCCTTTCGTCTGGAAAACAACCGATATCAAGCAATCCATCTGCTGAACCAACTGGGATTCTGAATAAATCAAGCCTAATCTCGCCTAACCCCAGCTCAGTCCTTCACCTTCCTAGGCGCCTCGTTCAATCTACAATCATTAAGTATTTCTCCCTCGTTAGAACGAATACAAGACCTGCTTCAACACATTCAACAATTCCAAAACCAAACCTTCTTTTCCCTCCTAGAACTGAACTTCCTCATCGGGAAAATGGGCGCAATGGCGAGCCTTCTTCCCTACTGACGTTGGATGGTCAGACCCTTTCATCATAATCGAATCGACAATTGGGCAGACTACCAGGACCAACCGGACCTGGAAAGACTCTTGGACAAACATTTTCCCCACGAATACCTTCTCTGGTGGTCAGACAAAACATTGGGGAAAACAGTACCTCTACACGAGCCACCACCCAATCAACTTCTCTTCACCAATGCGTCCAACGCAGGCTGGGGAGCCCATATGATAACCTGGAGGTCTCGGGCCTATGACCAACAAACATAGGGATCACATCAATATCCTCGAACTACGGGCAATCACAAGTAGCTTTAGAACATTTCCAGCCTCAAGTGCGAAACCAGGTTATTCAAGTCCAAGCCGACAACACAACAGCCTTGGCGAAAGGAAGGAGGGACGAAATCCCGTCTACTACACAAAAAACCTGAGATTTTCAACTTTTGCATCCGAAACAACATCAACCCTGCGGCCACTGCACATCCCAGGCAACAGAAATGTGATTGCAGACTCTGTCTCACTGAAAGCCACTGATAGGCAAATAGAGCCGCAAGAAATCCACCTGTGAATATCTCTTCAACATCTGGGGCACACCAATTATGATAGACCTATTCGCCACGAGGCACAATGCCAGACTTCCCCATTACATCATCCCGATCCCAGACGAAAAGGCAACAGCAGTCGACGCCCTGACGTTCCCATGACAAAACCTGTACGCATACCTGTTTCCACCATTCAAACTACTGCCGCAGGTCCTACAGAAAATAGAGGAAAGCCAAGGCCTCTTCCTTTTGATCGCACCCCTTTGGCCATGAGCAGCTTGATTCCCCAACCTCCTAAATCTAATAGTGGACACTCCAAGAAGTCTACGCCTTCTTCCAGATCTTCTATCTCAGCAAAAAGGATCCATGCTCCTCCCAAACCTATCCAATCTAAACCATCACTGGTGGCTACTATCGTCAACCTCATCAAAAAGGCTGGAATTCATCGAGAAGAGGCCGAATGCATCGCTTCAAAAGCAACCAGAGAATCAACTAACCGCATATTGAACCAGATGGATTCATTGGTGTATCACAAGGGGAATTAATCCACTCGACCCCCCCCCCTACCAGATCTCCTGAAATTCTTCAGCGACCTGTTCAACGTTGACATAGTCATTCGATCCTATATAGTCTGCTAACTTCCATTCTGCGCGCTTCCGAAAACTTACTTTCAGATGGCGCTGCAGTAAAAGTGGACCGGGAATGCTGGAGATTTACAATGCAATTGTGTTGGAAGAGCACTGCCGTTTCGCGTTTGAGAACGAATACCGACGAAATTACAGCAGAAAAAAAAACCCAATAAAAAAGAAATTCAAGTACAATAGGCTACAACTTCTATTCTTTAACCCATGAATTATGCTTCATAAGTAGTAACAATAACACAACTGTGATCTATGGAGCTTGATTTTGTACGGCATATGTGATAGCACATATTGTTGTTGACACCGACACCCACACACCGACACCCACACACCGACACCCGCACACCGACACACGCACACCGACACACGCAAGATTTTTTCTATGGCGGGAAGAAGGGTAATTAGTTTAGACTTATTTATGCTCAATTTTTTTGGGTTTAAATAACAGTATGCAGTTTCTGTTACTGGCACCCTAGTTTAAAAAAAACATTACAACATATTTTGTTCTACACATATCTTGTAACGAGGCCCTGTGGTAGTCAGAATGATCACAATGTTAATTTTTATTGTTGTTAGAAATAAATGTGACTTATGGCTGTGGTCTTTGATGGGAATGCTATGCATGCAAACCGACTGAGGGCTGGTGGTTGAGCTGTAGCAGGCGATTGTTAAGTGTAAAACATTAACACCTCCAACCTCATGGCAGGAATGTGAAAAATGACTAACACTATGACGAGTAAGTACTTAAGCACATTTCTTTGTTTCGAGTTTCGTTTTGCCATTTCAAGGATTTTAATCATTCTTACCTTTTTTAACCTTTTTTTTTTTTTTTTTTGGTAATGAAATACAGTCGGGGAGAAAAAGGGGCTTGTGTCGTGAGCTATTGTTAATGACGTTTCGTCCCACTCCTGTTTATTTGAACGGGTCATGCCTATCACACCCTTATCGTATGGCTGGAAGTGACTGAAATATTAGTCAATTTTTCATGATTTCGATAAGAAGACATGCCAGCAAAATGTAGGCGTTGTTATTGAACAGTTTATGACTAAATCGTTTGCATATGAAGGGTTGTAGGTTTTGACAACATGCACGGAAAACAGAATTCTATCTGTTGTTGGGCTAATGGCGAATCACTGAAAGAAAAATGGCGGCTACTTTACGGTTCGTGGGAAGGCTGTCCTAGGATTCTATGTGTATTGGCAATTCGTGTAGTTATGTGGCTCCTAATCAGGTAATTATTGTATAATTGATTATTTAGTGTAACAGTTTGTTGTACTATAATCAATTCGACAAACGTGTGAGACAACGGGATAGTGCATACTAGGAGCGTAGCTAACGGAATAAAGGCAGAATTATAAATTCATTCTACGATCACTTTCGATAGTAAAATAAACAATAGAGGGAACAAGTTTACTTTACGCGGCTTATGGGAAGAATAAGGGCTCCTCACCGATTGATCTCTTTTGAGCTAGAATGACGTAAAATGATCAACTGAACAACATTTTCTTATACAATTTTCGGGGCAAAGGCTTCGTTTGGCCATCAGAAATTATTGAAAGCCGCACTCTTTGCGCTGACGGGCGAAAGGCCGTGTTATCAGCTGATATTTTTTTCCCGTAAACAGTTCAATCGGTGGGTTGTTATTGTCAGTTTCGTGTGGTTTTGTTGTTACTGTCAATACTGTCCATATTACTGTCGGTTAGGTTAGGAACCGGGTTCGGCATTTCACTTGAGGTAATGAACTGGTTGGGGTTTGGCGTTTCACTTGTCGGACTTTTGCCCAGTTTCATGCTTTCTGGCGCAGCGCGGTGCTAGCTTTGGACCTTCACCACGGCCAAACGGTGCGTTTACCCCAAAACATGGAAGAGGAAAACATTACTCAGCAGATAATTCTTGATCCATTAAAAAAAAATCTGACGAGAGCCCGTTTTCTTCCCTGTTCACTTTACGCACATGGCCCGAAATTCGAAAACAAGAGAATAAAACCTAGCTTTAGTTTTAATGGAATGCACTACAAATTGGTCCCAAATTGCGGAAACTCGTTAAATCATCATTAACATAACCTAACCAATTAAGCGCTGGTGCACACGTGTTTTTTTTGAACGCTGCGGTGACGCATCCTATGATGTCCTAGGCGGGGACACACCTTAGCCCAGCGTGGGCACCAATG
>JAHWFP010066849.1:0-10938 GCA_023313725.1 Lithobius niger
GTGTGAGCCGTAGAAAGCGCAGGGTTGGTGAAGAGGCAGAAGATGAAGTCCAAAACAATCCAGACATCAATTTCCGCGTGTACACGTACGTTCCTGCTATGGAATATGTTGCAAGTGAGATACGAAGTCGTTTTTCAGAGGAAAGCAGCGCGCTTTTAAAAGAGTTGACATGTTTCGACCCAAAACGTTTCTCAGATCTTACAGCCAACAATATTTATCTTGGCCACATCAGCAAACTTACAGGCGTTCAAGAACTTAAAGCTAAGGAAGAACTGTTGTCTTTTGCAAACACTGCTAAAAACCTGGCTAGGCCACTTCCCATGCCTGTTCCTCTGGCTGACGATAAAACAGCAGATGACGAAGTCACAGAATCAAGTAAATATAAACCCTGTTCTGGTTCTTGTTCATCTTGCTTTGGCTGTGTTTTGTATCTTTTAATGAAGTATCGTTTAAATGCTCGTTCTTATCTAACACTGTACAAGATATACCAGACTGCACTAACACTTCCATGTACAACTGTTATGTGCGAGCGCAGCTTTTCGAAACTGAAATTCATTAAGTCCCAGCTATGTTTTGCAATGACTCAGGAGAAGCTCGAATCTTTCTTAGTGCTATCGTGTGAACGAGACATACTAGAGCAGCTGTCCATTGACAATGTAATCAATGTACTTGGGGAAAGTTCTGCAGAACTCAAACGTCTTCTTTTAAATACATGAGAACAATAAAACCATTAGTACCATTTACTATCAGTAATTGTACCAATTTAGATCCTGCCTCTCAAAGTTAAAAAAAAAATACAGTTCGGAGCTTGCAGTTGGAATGGTATACATGTGTAACATTCTGCTTAAAAAGAAATAAAATTCAATCGTGCACGAGTTAATGATACTTTTCTGTATGAAAATTTGCTAATGTTAGACTTGAGAATTAATAATAAATGACTTAGTCACGAAAAGGTATTAGTAATGGTTATGAAATGTGACTTACTGTAGTTTGCAACAATGAAATGTACCACAGGAAACGAATAATAGAATTTAACCACCATTTAAAATTTTTCAACATCATTTAACAATATGATGGTACAACTAAACCTTTTTCTCATGAAGAGGCTGTGTTGGCCCCCCCCCCCACAAGTTCATTTAAAGTGTTCTCCCAAAACGGGTTTCTGACAAAACAAGTCTGGCGCCCCTTCAACCCATCAGATGGCAAAGGCGCCCTTTTCTACCCCGTCCGACCCTGTTGTACCCCATTGAGTCATTTAGAGTTGTGAAGTGTTAGTTCTTAGGTTAAGTTAATTTAGTAGTATAGTTTGAGCGAATGATTGCCAGAATTTTAGACTCAATAAAATCAAATCAATCAATGTCAAGTCTGTCCGTCATTGTTACGTTGGCGGCTGCTGGCTGTTTATCTGGGTGGAATTTGTTGGAATTTGTTCTTTACAGTCTAAAGCTTTAGTTGATTCAATAAAATGTGTGATCTGCTGCTAGGTGGAAAAAAGTGTAAAGATCGTGAATTTACGGTTTTTCGTGATGAAAGCAAAACTTATAACAACTTCTGCAGTGGCATAAAAATAAGTTATGTGACAAATCTGGCTGAAAATTCTTAGAAGTATTGGTAAACCCAGTTATTTCTGGTTTGCGTTGATTCCAGTGTTGCCAGATTGGGGAATTTATCCCTAGATCTACAGGTTTGGTTTGCTGTTGGAGATGAAACGTGAGTGAAAACGTGGGTGGCAAATATTCGGGGGGAAAAACGGGGTGGAAAAAAATTGGGAGTAACTCTAGGGTGGCGGATTTATTGGTTTTACTTCCCTTTTATCATTCATTAGTCATTACTGAAGCAAAGAAATTCTTAAAAATGAACGTCTTACTAAATGCACGACTCAGTAAATGTAGGCTTACGTCGCAAATTGCAACTTGTTTTGGCACTTATTATACAAACTGTGTTGTAGCGACTTTCTTTTAAGTAACAAACTGCACGTTTTGTTTCTTTAGCACTACGCAAAGTAGAATCAGAATGCTTTTATGGTGATTTTTTTTTTTACCTGATTAACCCGATTGACGATGTTTATGTAAATCGCAAACCAGGACGGGGAAAAAACCTAGTTTCATGATTTTCCTAAGTTTCATTTTCGCCTTAAGTGTAATGTGCGTGTAACAACGGAGTTATTACGATATTTTTATTTTCGTATTTATTTTTATGTTTGTAATTATTTTTACGGGAAAATGTTTCTTCTTAACTACAGATAACGCCAAAAAAATGTCGGGGGGTTTTCTAGGGGGTAGCGTCGTGATTTAGGGGGTAAACACTTGCAATCATTTGGCAACACTGGTTGAATCATGACGACAAGGACGCTGTCTGCAGACAGGAAACGATAACACTGCTCCTTTACGTCAAGAGCTACAAGAACTCAACCGTTCATTGTTTATGGTACAATATGACACAACCGTTGCACTTGACGGTTTATGACACAACCGTTTATTGTTTATGGTAGTATATCAGTTGCAAGCTACTGAGTCCATCACAACTGCATAAAACTACGTTGGCTAAATCTAGACACACGCTAGTGTATCGCCGCCAAGTAATAGTAGATCGTCCGATTGTAGGTATCCGATTATTAAAAACTGTTTGTTGATGAAAAAAGACGGCTGCACTAGCAGACTGTCTTTTAACTGAAACAAACTTAAGTCTGATTTCAGCATATTGGTGTAAATTCCCCATGCGGTAGAAAACTTTGCAAATCGTTTGAATCAGGTGTCTTGGGTCCAGTAACGAAGAAAACGTCAACACGAAAATGTGGGAACGTGTCCTTCATGAAGTAAAAGTGTCCTCAATAACGTTGATTTGTGTTACTGGTACTTAGTAACTAGTCCGCAGGCTCCCATGTTAATTCTCATAGGGTATAACGACACGTCTACAGCTGATTAGGGAAAGTTGCCAGATCTAAATTTCGGGAGACATGTATAGCGTCATATGGGGAAGTGCCTTTTTCTAAAATGAGGGTTGCAGCTAGAAGCACGTGGCCCTGAAGTGGCTCGTAAGTGCAAAATTATTGTTGTAACCATTGTTTGTATTGTCACCCAACAGTAGATTATAACATGCTTTGGTATCTAGTTGGTATCTAATTGTCAGAATTCATTATTGTTGCAAGTAGATACCCGGGGCCTCAATAAAATAGGAGAAAATTGGAGAATGGTTTACTAAGAGACGGAGTATGTTTTATTGCAAAGGTTTGGTCGGTTTTTTGTTACGGTACACGAATCCAAACTAAATTATCTGCCCACGATGATAAAAGGGACAATTTTGTGTTCGTGAACACCATGGTAACTAAGTGATTGAATGATTAACGTTAACCGAGGTAGGGCCAAGTCAGAAGGGATGCGCTGATTGAGTAAACGAAGCGAACGAAAATCAGCGTCAAACCGTGTCAATTTCGCTGATGTAATGGCTAATTTGGCAATAGCAAAGATGAAAATTATGAATGAGAAAATTTATAGACATAAAATTTCTCAAGAAAAAAAGGTACAGATGACATTACCCCGTCTGATCTTTGCTTCATTCACAGTCCTCTGAAAGTAGTGATAGCCACCCAAAACCCAAACTGGTATAAAAGAAGCCGACAAGTTTAAAAAAACGGTCGGCCTTTCAAAGTAATGATATCATTCAACCAGGGAAAGGCCGCGAAGGTTAATCTTATTAGCCAAGTTAATCGCACCGAATAATACTTTGGACGTTAAATGAAAACTTGAAGAGGAAGGTACACGAACTCCTACTGAATTATGTGCGCCCACGACGATAAAGGGATATTCTTGTTATTAATTTATTTGGAAGCATTAGTGAAACGGACATTTGATTTTACGTAGAATTACTGTTCTCAAGTTAATTCTCATAGGGTAGAAAGCCACGTCTACAGCTCATTAGGGAAAGTTGCTAGATCTAAATTTCGGCAGACAGGTAAAGCGTCATATGTGGAAGTACCTTTTTCTAAAATGGGGGTCGCAGCTGCAGCACGTGGCCCTAAAGTGGCTCGTACGTGCCAAATTATAGTTGTAACAGGTAAAGGTGATGATTATACCGTGAAATTCTCTGTACATTTACAAGCCTATGCAAGTTCTGACCGTGTCAATTTCACTGGTGTAACGGCTAATTGGACCACGGCAAATGTGAAAATTATGAATGAGCAAATTTCTAGACATAAAATTCCTCCACACAGAAAAGGTAGAAGGGACGATTAAACCGTCCTTCTTTCTTTCACAGTACTATTAAACTTTCATATCCACCCAAAACCAAAACTGGTATAAGAGAAGCCGCTAAGTTGTAAAAAGGGTCGGCCTTTCAAAGTAGTGATATTATTCAACCAGGGAAAGGCCGCCAAGGTTAATCCTGTTAGCCAAGTTAATCGCATCTACTAATAGTTCGAAAGTTAAATGAAAACTAGAACATTGCTACTGGCGGTAGCAATCTTCAAGTTTTCATTTAACGCCCAAAGTATATTAGGTGCGATTAACTTGGCTAACAGGATTAACCTTGCCGGCCTTTCCCTGGTTGAATAATATCACTATTTTGAAAGGCCGACCCTTTTTTGCAACTTAGCGGCTTCTCTTATACCAGTTTTGGTTTTGGGTGGATTTAGATTTTCTTGAAACAGGTAGGGGACGTTTACATGTGAAAACTACCTATACGTATTAGTCCGTAGCAGGGCTACCAAAAAAAAAAAAAAAAAAAAAAACAAAGTAACACACAACTGCTCACATGTTCATGATAAAAAAACACACAACAAATAAATAAATAGAAAGCAGTGATATCACCCTTGCCAACGAACAACCACCAATCTAATCCCACAACTATTACTTCAGACGTTAAATGAAAAATTGAGAATTGTTACCGATTGCAATGGCCAGGTTTTTCGTATAACTTTGGGGGTAATTAGTCGGTGGGATAAGCTTGGGTTGTTTGATGGTAGGGGTGATATCACTTCGTTCTAAGGGAACACTATCCAGTCAGTACATGGGTAAGCTTGTTACACCATGTAGTAAACTTGGTGCAGCCATTTTTTTTCTGACACCTCTACTTTGATTGCTTGAAATTTGGCGGGTGCTTTGACCCTTGTTTCTGATAATTGACATCCAAAGTAATTCTCTAACAAAAAGAGAATTAGATAATGTACATTGTTGCGTCTGTATGTTGACTGTTACTGAAAACAACACTTGATCCTCTACTCAGTATCATTAACACTGGCGATAGCCAGTGTTAGTAAGGGTCGACCTAGGATCGCTGTGTTAAACTCTCAACTTTGAGAGCTTATAACTCCGTTAAAAGTAAACATCTTTAAACCAAATTTGGAATCTAGCCTTGACTAGTCATAGCCTGTCTGCAGTCCAAAAACTGTGAAATTCAGTCGAGCCAAACCCGAGATACAGAGAGGGGCCAAATAGACAACTTCTTGTTCTGCTTCTTCTTGATGATGATGATGTTGTTGTTGTTGTTGTTCTGGGGATACTTTCGTCTGTCCTCTCTGCAGGGCAAACCATTTGTCCTATAAGGCTGGTTCTTAGCTCATTTTACAGGTATTGCTCTGTTGATGTGCCCTTTCCATAAGGTATTTTCTAATTGGTCCAGTTGTTCAGGGGTTATGAAGCTCTAAACGACCAGATACCCAGGTCCTTAACAGTATCCAAGACTGAAAGAACGGATGACGCCGGAGTATACTTCAAATGTGGGTTTGCAGGGCCAATATGAAAAACACCACATTTTTCTCTGGACAGAGGGAGTTGCCACAGCTCCGACCATCGTTGGATAAAGCTCACATCTGAATTTAAAAGGTAACCATCGTTGAAACAATGGATAGTTGAACAAATTTTAAGATCGTCCGCGAATTTAAAGCATGGCCTTGCACCATCAGCATAAAATGGCGCCAAGTCATTCAGATAAATCACAAAAAGTAGCGGACCGAGGACGGATCCTTGGGGCACCCCGCTACCCACCCAAGCAAATTAGGAGCTGGAGGATTCAACCACCACACGCTGCCTGCGACCTGAGAGGAAGTCTGCAAGCCAAGCAAGTAAATTTCCACCAACTGACAGCAGCGTTAGTTTGTGTAGAAGTTTTGAGTGAACAACAGATTCAAAGGCTTTCATAAAATCAAAATAGATGACAACGGTTGGGATGCCTATAGGTCGGTCGCAGAAGCCCAAAGGTCAAGCACTAACAAGAGTTGCATCACTACAGATCTGCCAGGCAGAAAACCAAACTGGTCACCACCGAGTAACTTCCCCTCCTCAAGAAATTTAAGTAAGGATTGACGGATAAGGGTTTCCATGATCTTGCATGGAACAACAGTAAGTGCGATTGGCCGATAGTTGGCAGGGTTTGAAGTATCACCCTTTTTATAAATCGGGATGACGTTAGCAGTTCTCCACATACAAGGAACGGAACCCGTAGACATGGATAGATTAAAGATGAAGGTTAATGCAGGAGAAGTTTCGGGGATGAGCTGCTTGTAAAAATACGCAGAGAAGCCGTCTGGACCAACTGCATGGCTGGGCTTAATGGAAGACAATACCTGAACCACCTGTTCAACAGTAAAGATAACATTTGTACAATCCCCTGTTATTTTGGTATAATATGAAAAATAAATCTAAATATCAATATATAATATGTTTAAAAATTGAACAATATGTATACATAAAAATTATGTAAAAATAAATACTATTTTTGTATAATGCACCTTACAGTTGATTCTATGCATCTTTTTGCTAATTCGTACAAAGGTGAGTGCCCACGAATGTTAACACAACAATACAACACCGCTCGAATAATATCGATAACACTAGAATAACGATGCCGCGTCAGTTTATTGAAAAAAAAATAGAGATTGACGGTGCACGAAGCACCCCCCCCCCCAACCCCAAAGAAGTTAAGCAACTAGAGCGTCATAGCGAGATTTGAAAGCGTTGAGTGAAGGAGCGCAAACAACAGATTCTATATTCTTAGTGAAAAGAGAAAGAAGTTTGATTCTACAAACATTTGTACATCAAAGCTAAGGTGACCAATGAAACAAATATCTAGAAATGTGATAAAGCACGCAAGTGTATGTGTCATGCACGAGTCCACGCAAATGGAGAAAACATTGTATCACGTGTGGGCGATCGCAATCATGCTGGAGATGCTGCACCACTTCAAGCTGTTAAGGGTATCCAGGATGCAAAGGCACGCCCAAGGAGCAGTCAAGACGGAATGCACAGAATACAAACTGATTGTTACGTCGCAGTGAACTTTAACATATCCTGTTCTTGACTACATTTTTGTTAACGGATTTACGTAGGAAATATTTTTGCTGAATGTATACTTATAAAAAAAATCAATTTTTATAATTTTCATAAATTAAAAAAGTGTGGAGAGCAATTAACCACACGGTCTATTTTCAGGCTAGCAATTTTCCCGACGAGCAATTTTCTTGTGAGCAATTGTCCGTGAGCAATTTTTCGGGGAACATTTTTCGGCGAGCAATTTTCCGGAAACCCATGTCGCCGGCACGAGGTGAGGTCTGCCTCCTCGTCGTTGCCATGGTTTTTATTCGTATAGACAGCTCGAATGCCGTATGCACCAGTTAATGCGATAAACAGCCAGCACATTTAGTATTAACCAAGGAAAAGCTCGTGAACAAAAAAATTTACTCTGCGAGTCGTTGCCTAAATTTTTACCCTTTACTCTTACGCTTTACAGAAAAAGCTCCAAATATCAGCAGCATGCAGATCAGCGCAGCCAAGTGCCCACTTAGTTTGATCCCGTTCTGATGACTGGTTCGTAAGAAATCTCCTCCTCAGAGAGACAGACAGACACTTTTCAACTTCTAGTCTACTAAAATCTAGACACACGCTAGTGTGTCGCGCCAAGTTAGGCAACAATCATCACAACAAACATCACATCAATTCAATTGTCGAGGTTGTAAACCATTGTAGCTCGACGCCATTGCGTCAGTGTCTTATATCTTGTAGCATAGTTGGGCAATTTCAGGTACTTAGGGAAAAATAATAATGCGGTACAAAAGCTTAAATTGTGTTGAAATCAAGAGCAATGACCCACCTGACAAAAATTAACTCGTGTAGGAATGCCAGCTAAGCTGCTTTCAATGCAAAGGCTGACCCTCAATAACGTTGAAAATGTGTAACTAGAACTAGCTACTAGCTAGCTAGCTAATTCTAGTCCGCTCATTCCCATGTTAATTTCCATAGGGTGATTATTCATCGATACCGAGATAATGGGAGTGCGATACGAACTGCGTACCTTTTATGGTTTGGAGCCTAGGGGTGTAACGAGGATGGCGTGGGATGGCGCGTAAGTACGAAAATATTGTTATAACCATTGTTAGTATTGTCGGCATCGTCTCTCATTGGACAACCAAAGTTCGGACAATGACAACGTGTATACTGACGTGCGTGCCTAGACACACACTAGTGTAGCACGATAAATCTAAACAATGTTGCCGAAGAAATTGTATTCACGTCCAATTCACGAAACATAAACCAATTAACTAAGCAAAAAACGGCTTCGCCGTTTAGAAAAAAAACATTAGCGCTCATATCCCCATACTCAAAGCCCTGAAGGTACACGAATAAAAACGGATTAGAGTTCACTCGAACGCAACGAACTATAATTTGAACTATAATTTGTGTTCATTTTATGTATGCATTTTTATCTTTCAATCTTGTAGCGTTTTGCTGTTTATGAAGTCTATTTTGTGTTTGTTTGTGGGTTTACGTTTTGCGAATTGGAGTTCAAATTATAGTTCGTTGCGTTCGCGTGAACTCTAATCCGTTTTTATTCGTGTACCTTCAGGCTGTGAGTATGGGGATACGAGCTCTAATGTTTGTTTTTTTTACTCAGTTAATTTGTTGGCTTTTTTTCGCTTCCATTTTATATGTGTCCACTGTCCACCGATTTTTGTTTTCGAAAAAACGGAACATTAGAAATGGATGTTTAGGTTCCGCCGAAGGTTTGTCCCATGATTATTAGAGTCGATTAGACTCTTATGCAAACGGTTTGTCTGTCTGTCTGTCTGTCTGTGTGTCTGTCTGTGTGTTCGCGCTATAGCGTTTTAACGAATTATCGGATGTCTGTCAAATTTTGCACACAGATTCCATGGCACATTTCTAGGTCTAAGTTCGAAAATGGGTCGATTCCGCCGGGGAAATCGTACACTAGAAATATTCAAAGATTTTTGTTCACAGCAAACGTGCGAGATTCGTTATTTTTTCTTCAGCCGACTGACGTCATCCATCCACGACCAATTACTGGGAACTATGTAGCCTTTGTCAGCGGCGGACGTCACCACCAACCGACCAATGACTGGCAACTTGATAAATTTTATTCTACAAACCACTGACATAGGCACTGATCTCGTATGTACGAACTGGATAACAAAGTTATATAGTCTAATGCTGGCATACGCGAAATCAACGTAGGCTTGGGCTACTTGTTTGGACAATCTTTCATGACTTAACTGCGTAGTACTTTTTACTGGAGGGTTGGGGAAGGAGAAATATCTAAAACAACTTCTACTGTATGACATTTGTTTTTTTGTTAAGGGAGGGGAGGGGGAATCAAATTCATAAAAGTACTTTTGGGCAATGACTGTGCTATCTCGATATTTCATCCTCATCAGTGGTGCGATATGGCAACGTTGCAGTCGGATAAATGAACTGTGCAAAATTCCGAGACTAAACGGTTTGGAGGCCTCCCGTATCATAAAACTGCCAAACGATGCTGGATATTTTTAATGTTGATTCAGTTCACTAGTGTTCTACTTACAGTTTAAAATGAAACCGATTGAAGAATCGTAGTGGGCTCGTCTTTAATTGAGAGGTGTGCGCCGTCATGCCATCCAACGCAGTTGATCAAAAGCTAGAAATGCAAGCGACCGCTGGTCTAAAGCCCTAACGACACTGGCTGCTCGCGGCTGCACGGCAACTCAGTATGGTGTAAAAAAGACTTCAATATTGGTCCTTAAACGCAACACCAACCATACAATTGCAGCAATTTTGACGTTATAGGCACGTAGCTACGCATCGCTTTGCACGAAATCTTCTTCTGTCTGGAGAGGGCCTTACGGTTGCATACGCGTCGTGCAACCGCGGCCACGAAATTATTTGGGTCTTAGGATTGTATTCTTAGGAGGAGTATTACACGTGTTAGACAATTAGTAGCCATACCGATCGCTGTATTCGCAAGAGGAAACAAAAGGACTCTCACTATAATTGGTTTAATCAGGTTTATTATTTGACGGCAACACATTAGCGTATTTCTGGATTTAGCATGCGTTACCTCGATGAGTAGTTGATTCTGGATTGTTTCAGTATCGTGGCAACAATCGCGGAAACAATTCAACTGGCTTACCGAAGCCCGCATTGAAAAAGTGAATAAGTCACTCAGTCATGTCGGCCGTTCGCACCCTACGGTTTAAAACTTGAAGATTTAAGGAAAAATCAAGACCAATTAATTTTAGTTCCCCACAACGAGCTAGCTAACTCAAACAACGACAATGTTAGTTTCCCGGCACCCAACCATCATTGATCTTGTTCGAGTGAGCTATAATCCGATATTGTGCGCCTCGCCTATTGTTACCCTATTGTTACATGTTGCAGCATTGTAACATTTTGACATTGTTAGCCGCTCCGCCGCCTCCTCCTACTGCCGGCCGTGCTAATTCTAAAAACAAAGCAAAATAAACAAAGCCAAAAACTGGTAAAGAGGCCATTAAGTTGCCAGCACATTTAGTATTAACCAAGGAAAAGCTAGTGAACAAAAAAATTTACTTTGCGAGTCGTTGCATGCAGATCAGCGCAGCCAAGTGCCCACTTATGGTTCGGCCCTTCAAAGGAGTGATATCAACACACCAAAACTAAGGAAATAAAACAAATTACAACAAAATTAAAACCAAAC